>BLKR01003770.1:0-132265 GCA_011170035.1 Teleogryllus occipitalis | reverse complement strand
GGTGGAATGCCGTGATGCTCGTACAATGTGATGATCGTGTAATGTGGTGGTGTAGCGTCGTGGATTTCGTGCGGTGGTGGAATGCCGTGATGATCGTAGAATGTGATGATCGTGTAATGCAGTGTCGTAGCGTTGTGGCGTTCGTGTGATGGTGATGGTGGAATGCCGTGATGATCGTAGCGTTGCGGGGTATGCCGTGTGATGGGGAGGGGCGCACCCTGAGCGAGTCTGCCTGCGTGGGGCCGAGGGGCGGGGCCTCCTGGCGCAGGTCGACGACGGCGGTGAGCGCCGAGCAGAAGGGCTGGCGCGACGGCGCCAGGGGGATGGGGTTGGGCAGCACCCGCGACGCGCGCAGCCAGTCCTCGATCTCCTGCCACACGCCCAACACACACACACACACACACACTTATCACTAGGGTACGGATTTATTTGCACTAAAAATCATGAAAGTATGCATGCAAATATGCTTTAAAAATTGGGAAAATATGCACTTAAAAATAAAAAATATACAGAGAAAAGTGTGTGATTTAGTCTCTACAAAATAGTTCAGTTTAAATGTTGAATGATACAGAGTGGATTCAATTTCGATTGCAAGAGGTTATAATATATTTTTCCAAGTATTCTGGGATGAACAATTTTTGTTACCCGCAAGAACGTTCTTATACAGACAAAGTTCTTTCAACTTCGCTTGAGTTTAGGGGACAATACTTAAAAGCTTCAATTTCTTTAGTTGTGTAATTTTCAACACCATTCGTTTCATCCTGTAAAATACCACATAACTTTTTCATTGTTCTCAAATCAAGATTTTTTTTTTTGAATTTGCTTCATTTCTTCTATTAAGACTCGTCCCATTGGTCCTGGAAAATTATTGAATGACTTTGCTACAGAGTTCAGTCGGACATGTTTGGATCGACTTCCTGATGCAGTGCACCGCTCTAGTCACAGAGATATGATGCGACAGAGATGCAAACTCGAAAGCCATCTCAACGTTCCTCCGAATTTTATGAAGGAACAAAAAAAATGTAAAAGATGCAAATATATTATCTTAAAATATGCTCAATCATCATAAATATGCAAAAATATGCACTATAAGAACTTGCATATCGATCCCAAACAATAAGAAATGAATTTGTGTGCTTTATGCATATCATTTCGCTTAAGGAAAAAAAACATGTAAATATGCAAAATTCGCAGTCTACTTATCACCAAGGTTGCACTTAACGACTTACTTTAAAGGCGTTTTTTAAATTGTGAACAAAGTAAATTTGCAATATATTTTACGTTAAAATAATTAGTAAATATATCAACGTAGTTGACGATGACAATGAGAATGTGTGTGTGAAAGTACCCCAGTGGTACATTTCACTACCTTCTTGCGTCTAGAACAAAAATAGTCAATTTAGTACTTTTGGCTAGGAGTCCAAGTATAGTCCACATATGTGACTATATACATTGTGACTAATTTTAAAATCTATAATAGAGTTGTAAGGGTGTAATTCTGGATAATCGGTGGGTCTCTTCACTATTATCTAGGAGATTAAAGGTTAGAGGATTTGGGTTTGTTTCCAGACGTTGAAAACAGCTTGAGATGCTCGATTCGATTCTTTCAAAGACTGTCATTACTTTTAAGTCTTTCTGTGCCAATGTGTTTGAGATATACCATGGTGCTGCAGCAATCATCCTAAGTGTTTTTTCTTGAAATCTCTCTAAAGTGGAGAGATTTGAGCTGCTTGCCACGCCCCAAATTTGGATGGTAGGTGCATGTAGCGATTGTTATTATTGTTTTGTATATCAATTAGTTAATGTCTAAGCATAGCTTCGAATGGTGTCTAGAAGCTAGTATAGTATTTTCACTTATAGTTGAAGTTGCTTCTTCTTGGCTAGTATGTGGGGTTTCCAGGTAAGCGTTTTGCCCAAATGTGTTCCTAGATACTTCACACTTGCAACCTGCTAAATTAGTTTATTATTAATATTGAAGGCGTTTGTCATACACACACGTCTTTCTGAGGAGATTAAGATTGGATGAAAATTCTAAATGTGGTGTCATCAAACTTTCAAAGCATTTTCAATAATATTAAATGTAAAGAAAACACGAAGTGAAATAACGAAATTAATATAGAACCGGGTGACATAACTAGGTATTGCGTCATTTAAAAGAAGTTCTGCGACCAGACAGTAGCTTAGAGCTTGTTCCGGCTGGGGTAGTGTCCCGTTCGTGGAGTGACTGGGTGAAAACACCGCAAGCCAACGTACTGTACAGGTCGACACCGGATCTCACTATTTAGCAACAGAAGAACACCGCCTCCTCCACTGATAAACCCATGTACTACACTTACGATACTAATGGCTATTTCAGTTGACTCACCAGAAAACATGAAATAATCAATGATTCAGTTCTGTACTGGTGTTTGGCAGGCAGTAATGCAGGCAGACATTTCGTGAATCTACCAAACAGCAGTGCAGAATGTGGTTGCCTATCAATCAGCGATGTTGAAAATAATTGATGCGTGCCTTCGTTAAACCATATTTCTCAACATACTGGCAAAAAGTTATCTTTTTTACCCTCCTACTTCTCCGACAATTTGGTACGATTTAGACACGGTAGCGGCGCGTGAAGGATTCATAAAAGGAGGAAAGAAGTAATGCAACTACTATTACATTAAATGAAACATAAAACAAATTATATTACATGCAGATGTAAACGAAACGGGAGGGAGACCTATCGGTTCGATTTCCCCTATCACCGGGGTGTCCGTCAGCCCGCGGTGTTGTCACGGGTGTGAGATGATATTACATGCTTCTTCGTAAGTCGTGGCCCTTGATTCATGGGTGTTTGGGCGCCAAGCAGGCCACGAGTATTCATTTACTTCCAATAGCCTCCAATAGATAGCATTCTACAGGAGGATCTCCTCCCCTCGAGCCGTTTAGCTGCAATAAAAAACGTTTCTTCTTGCCGCCGCAGCGGTGTGCTACATGGACCATTACTACACGAGAGGAGGAAATGTTGCGAATTCGCCATCCAGCGGGGGGAAATCACCGCCATCTCCCGAGATAAAAACATGCACTACAAAACCAAAGCAGTTGATGCGCCCGGAATCACAAAAAAATCAATCAATTAAAATCCTGGTACCAATAAATGGTGGTGCGAGCCTGCTCACCTCCTGGGCGGTGAAGAACGGCGCTCGCCGCGCGGCCTCGGCGAACGACATCCTGTGCGAGGCGTCGTCGACGTCGGCCGCCGCCGCCGCCGCGTCGGAGGTTCTGGCGGCGGCGGCGGCGGCGTCGATGCCGGAGCCGGTGGCGGCGGCGGCGGCGGCGGCGTCGTAGGAGGAGGTGCGGCGGTCGTAGGAGGAGGCGTGGCGCAGCGCGGACGGCGGGGGCTCGTAGAGCGAGGCGTGCGGCACGCGCCGGCCCGTCAGCCGGCCCTCCAGCAGCGTGGCTTGCGCCCACGTGAGCGGGAAGTCCAGCAGCACCCAGCCGCCCGGCGACTCGGCGGGCTCCTCGTCCGGCGACGCCTAGCGGCGGCCGACGGAACGCAGTTTTAGCGCCTCGCGTAAGCAGACGTGCTTAAACTCTATTGATCACGTGACGTATACGGTCATAATGAACCACGTTTAGAGGAGTTTTAGCAATTGCGACATTACGGGAGGAGAATTCTAGCGGCCGGCTGCTCTGATCAGTAGTTTTTCGTGGTTTCTCCGATCAACACCAGGAGAATACCGGAGCAGTATCCAACCAAACGGGCCACGGACCGCACGCGATCTGTCCTTCCTCTTCCTTGTCCTATCCTCTCCCCTTGCACACTCACTTACACTAACATGCACTACACAACCACATATTCCGGGAGACCGGTCGGGAGCTTAGAGCTTGTCCCTGGTGGGGCGGTGCCGGGCTGCGGGGAGAGTCCTGGTAAGGGGGAAACCCCGCTAGCTGACGGTAAGTCGACGCCGGATCTCGCCATCCAGCGGGGGAAGATCACCGCCATCCCTCGAGGAAAAAACATGCACAACACTTACGGAACTAATGACCAGAGCAGTTGACGCGCCCGGAAACACGAAAAAGGAATCAATCAATCAAGCGACATTGCGTTATGGATTATAACAAAAGAAACATTTCAAGCGTTGAACGAAGAAGTTGCATAATATATCAGACGAGTATAGGCTAGCAGTGTGACTTTTAAACCACAATTCGGTACAAGAGCATAATAAATGTACATTGTGTTCGGAATTTTAGATTTTGTGGCCCTCTGCGATAAGTATACACTCTGGAATTTTGCCGTACGCACCAAGCAAGTGTCTGCTGTGAGAGTCAATTCATTTAGGTGTATCTATAAAACCCTTCAAAATGTATTTTGTAACTCCATATCACACACATTCAATTCATTAAATTTATCCTTTCTAATAATGCTCAGCAGAGGGCGCCTGTGTAATCTAATGTTAACGAGACCCGCATGTCCCTCAACCTCTTGCCTCAGGGCCCATGCACACGAGCGTTGCATTGATGCGCGGTAAGTAACGCGCGTCGTAGAATAACACTGTATATTATGCGAATCGGCACACGAACTCTTTAGCCGGTCCGCATAAGATAGTGTTAACTATGACGCGCGTTGCTTAACTTGCGTCAATCGCGTATCCGCAATGATAGAAATATGAGTATCCAATGTGTTCGTTTTATTACGAAAACACTCGTCTCTCATAAATTCCTTTTCTGTCTCTATCTTTAATTATTTATTTCCTCCTTCCTTTCTTACTTCACTCTCTCCTTTCCCGGCTTTCATTCTGCCTTCCTTCGTTTATTCATTTATTCAATAATGCAATCGTTCAATCGTTCGTTTCTTCGTGGTCTCTCATTCGTTCGCTTATTCTCTCAATCATTCCCTCATTCACACATATGTTCCTTGGTTCCTTGCTTCATTCCTATTTTCCTACGTTCATTTCAAAGTTCCTTCGTTCATTCGATGGTTCCTTCATTGTTTCCTTGCTTCCTTCCTTGGTTCCTTCGTTCTTTCCTTGGTTCTTTCGTTCTTTCCTTGGTTCTTTGGTTCTTTCTTTGGTTCCTTCGTTTTTTCCTTGGTTCATTTGTTTCTTACTTCATGTAGTATTTGTTCGTTCATTTGGCATGGTGATGGTGGAGGTGGAGGTGGAGGTGGAGGAGGAGATGTTGGTGGTTACCACGGTGTCGTCGGCCCAGTCGACGCCCGTGGCGGTGGCGGCGTCAAGGGAGAGGCGCGTGGAGCGGCCGGCGGCCAGCGAGGAGGCGCGCCGCGGCTCCTCCCCCGCCCCCGCCCCCGCCCCCGCCAGCGGCGTCCCGTCCTTCGACAGCCCGCGCACCGTCCACAGGTACTCCATCTGTTAACACAGAAACACCATTTCACAAAGCTTCCGGGATACTTCTCAAGCTGCGAGCCTCAACGTACCATGTACTACCAGTCCATTCAAAAAGTTCAGGGACAAGTTGTTTTATGAATAGGAAACAAGAGTAGTAGATAGAAATAGCTATTTATGAAATTAGTTTGTATTGTTGAGCTCTATTGGAGGAGTACAGGTTTTGAAAACGAGCGACGCTGGGAGCGACTTTTCAGATTTGTATGAATGCAATAAAGCAACATTATAAACGAGTTGCATGCGCTATTTCCTTTGTATAACAACATTATAAATTTTTAAAAGAATCAAAGTTAATTTTGCGAAACAACTTTCTTGTGACGTCTCGGGTATTTCACATCTGTGCGAGAAAACGGTGGTCGGCCGTTTCGTTTGCTGCTACCTCCCCACGATTTTCTCGCTGCGATTGGCTGAATGTGCGATGATGCAATCATTCGTGCGTTAAAATGCTAATGTCATCATTTGTGCCGTAAAATGCTCTTTTATGATCGACTTCTTGCGGAAGAAAAGGTCGTTTGTAATGCCGGTATACAAAAAAGTTTTTATTTCATTTTTCACATAATCCCTTTCACATTGTATACACATTTTTCTGCACTGGCACTGGAATGACCTGGATAATTCCTCTTTTGGGATGGTATTCAGAACCTTCGTTACCCGGCGTGGCTCGTCATTAAAGGCTGTAAGGCGGAGCCTCTCCTATTGAAATCGCCCTCAAAAGAAATTTAAAAATATATTTATAAATGTATCTATGTATTAATAATGGATTTCTAAGTTGTATTATGTAACAATCATATCAAAATTTTTGTTTATGAATTCGATAACCGTTGTCCGTAACGCTTTTGAAGCTGCTGACAGCGAAGACAAAGGCGTGAGGATCCTTCATTCCGCCATAAGGCCTGTGTAAAAGGAGGAGACGTGACGTCACGCATTCACTGCACAGGCTTACGAGCGGGCGAAGGCTGTGGACAAGCAGCCTTCAAGGGTGGGGCGTAGGGTCTGAAGAAGGGCGTACTCACCAAATAGCATTACTGTGAAGCTCAGCGAGTAACATTGAGCTTCAGCTAGTTTTCCCAATATGCGGTAGGAGCGCTACTCTGCTATGCGTGTATCGGAAAAAAATTTTGTTTAGAAATATAATGCATGCAATGTGATGTAATGCGTTTGCAGCCTCCTCCATTTACAAAACCACGAGCCGCGACTGTTCGTTACGTTTGTTTTAACCGCCCCAACATATTGAAAACGTCACAATTTTCAATTTGTGAAGAAGAAAAGAGAGAGCCGGACCTAGATCTGGTAAATAGGGTGAGTGGCGAATCGTAGTGACTGACTTTTTGGCCAAACATTCTGTGACGAGTATCAAGGAATGGGCTGACGGATTGTCGTGCAAAAGAAACGAGTCACCTGTGTGGGACAATTTTGGTCTCAGGCGGCGTCGAATCCTCTTCAAAAGTCGATCAGGTACATCTTTGTAGAATGTTGCGAAAGATAGTTGCTTGATGAAGGCTGTACGAACAGCGTTCGAACACATAAACTAACAGTGTTGCCATCAGTTAATATTTCTTCTTTTAACTTTTACAATAAAGAGATTTGAGATTTTTTCATTCATAAAGTAAACATTGAAAATGTAAAAACGCACGAAACATCGATGTTAAAACTTCGGCTTTAATACATCGATACTTAAAACACCGACCGGAAGCGGTGGCTCAGTGCATCAACTGATGTCACTGCAGCGCCTCTGACCGGAAGGTCCTAGGTTCGGGTCCCAACGGCAATAGGATTTTTGACACTAGCATCTCGACACTTGCTTAGGTCGAATTCAGTCGCTGTCTGGAGGAGACTTCTAGCGGCCGGCTGCTCTGATCGGTAGTTTTCCGTGGTTTCTCCGATCAAAACTAGGCGAATGCCGGAGCAGTTCCTTACCAAACGGGCCACGGACCGCGCGCGATCTGACCTTCCTCTTCCTTGTCCTATCCTCTCCCCTTACACACACACTTACAGTAACATGCACTACACTACCACATATCCCGGGAGATCGGTCGGGAGCTTAGAGGTTGTCCCGGCTGGGGCGGTGCCCCACTGGTGGGAGAGTCCAGGTTAGAGGCGAAACCCCACTAGCCGACGGTAGGTTGGCGCCGGATCTCGCCATCCAGCGGGGGAAGATCACCGCCATCTCTCGAGAAAAAACCTTCACTACACTAACGGGACTAATGACTAAAGCCGTTGACGCGCCCGGAAACACGAAAAAATCAATCAATCAATATATCGCACTCGCTCCTCACCAGTGCGTCGACGAGCACCTCGTCCTCCACGGGCAGCCCCTCTGCGAGGCGCAGCACGGCCCGTTCGCCCAGCTCGGCGCGCCGCGACACGGCCGGCTCCTCGGGCGGCTGCAGCGGGCCCGCGGACGGCGCCACGCCCTCCTCCAGGTCCTGCGGCACCTGCGCACGCGCGCGGTGCCACACTTCGATTATCGGTCAATGGACACATGAGGAGAGGGTGGGTTTTGATGACCTCGAACATTGCCAAAAATGATCAATCCTTTATTATCTTCGTTTGCCTTTCAAATGATCTTCCTTTATTATATACATGCAATATAAATTTTGAAAGTGGTCAGGCGGAAGAGCAGGGTAAAGGGCTTGTGCCTCGCCACCAATAAACACATTTATTTATCAATAAAATGCTCTTAAAATGCTTTAAAATGCTTTTGTTGTTCCAGGGAAGTCGTAATTAGGGGGCAAATTTTGATGACCAAAAACATTGCCAAAAATGCGAAATAAAAAATCATATCACAAACGCATGGAATGAAGAACTCAAGCTGTTGGATACGTTACTGCTGTAATCGATGCTTCTTCCATTCGTTCGAGTGAACTTAGTCTTAAAACTTTTGGTTTGGACAATTCTTTACCAGGAAATCTGTCTTTACTTATCCCTAAATTGGTCAAACCGGCAATGGCGCTGATATACCGCACAACAATTACATACTCACACAATGGCTGTCAAAACAATTTCTGAGAGAACAAATCGAATGGGCTATCGAGTAGTTTTGTGAAGAACATTTGTTGCATCTGGTAAATATTATTTGAGGCAAGTACCATGAAAAATGTCATTAGAATCGATTAAATCAGCAAAAAAATGCATTAAAAATAACAGAGAAAGGTAGAAAATTACTTATCAGTCGAAATCGACAAAAAATGGAAAATAATAACCTATAAAAATGTTTTTTTTGTCAAAACATAAAATGAATTTCTGTACTAAATGGCATTTTTCTAAAGTGAAAAGAAAAAATGGCATTTCATTAAAATTCGCCCCTACACATAAGCTGTGTTTTTTTATTTGTGCCTTTTTACAACTGGATTATATTGCTACTTAGTGGGTTTGACAAGAAAGGTGCGAGTCCTTGAGCTATGCTCCTACCTGCACACCATTTATATTTAGATCTCCACTTTTTTTATTTAATTTGGCCAACATATAAGCTGTGATGGAAAAATATGATTGCATAGGCTTCCGCGACAGGAGTTTCTATTATCTAGACTATCCGGGACGAGCCGTGTGTCTGTCGTGGTGGCTGACGTTTCGACTAATATGTTGTGACCTTCCTCAGAGCGTACTGCTGTATCTCTTTTCCCAGCCGTACGAAATCGTGAAGTCCCCATACTTCCTATGAAGTATGGCACCGAATGATCCTCTATTGGTGACAAAATTCTTTATCCTTCGGAATGAATGAATGTCTGCATAAATGAATGTCTCTTACAGACAGTTCGAGCTAATAAATCATCATCATCATCATCATCATCATCAAGGACTAGGGCGAATGGCCTGTTCCGTCGTCAAGAAGATCGTCTCTCCATCTTCATCTATGTCTACCTGGATCTCGAGTTCCCTCGGGTGCGTAGTGGAGGAGCTTATTTGGTAGTCTCTCGAGAGTCATCCGTTGGATATGATGGAACCATTTCTCTTCTTGCACTTTGATTCTCATATTGAGGTTGAATATTTTTAGTTCGCTTCTGATATCTTGGCTTCTTACGTGGTCTAGAAGCGTATATCCTGCAACAGATCTTAGAAATCGCGTTTCAGCAGCCTCAATATTCCTTCTGTCTGAACGATTCATGCTCCAGTTTTCGCAACCGAATTCAAGTACAGGTATAAATAATAATAAACCATTCATTCATTTACAAGGATTAAAAACTTTGGCATTTATATAACTGATAGTTCAGGGCAATGTTATAGAGGAAAAGTGGCTTCACAACCTCGTGGGTTAGGCCACTCTGGCACTGATCCACTCTTTTCGCCACCGTCTTCACTGACAAAGGTGACTCAGGGCATCAACAGATTCCACTGCAGTGCCTCTGACCGGAAGGTTCTAGGGTTCGAATCCCGACGGTGGTAGGATTTTTGACACTAGCTAGTGAGCTGAGTCGAATTCAACTGCTGTCTGGAGGAGAATTCTACTCTGTTTCACGTGGTTTCTCTGATCAACGCCAGCCGATTGTTGGAGCGGTAGCCTAACAAACAAGCAACGCGCGCGATCTTTCCTTCGCTATCCTCACCCCTTACTTGTACAGACTTCCACTCACTTGCACTACACTACCACACATGCCGGGAGCTTAGAGCTTGCCTCGGCTGGGGCGGTGCCACGCTGTTGGGAGATGGCTGGTTGGGGAAAGTCCCCGCAAACCGATGTAAGTCGACACCGGATCTCGCCACTGAGCGAGGGAAGATCATCGCCACTTCCCACAAAACATGCACTACACATACGGTACTAATGATCTTAGCAGCTGATGCCCCGGAATCACTAATCAACAAAGCAAGCAATCGTGGCAACACTCGTGGCAACACTCGTGGCAACACTCGTGGCAACACTCGTGGCAACACTCGTGGCAACACTCGTGGCAACACTCGTGGCAACACTCGTGGCAACACTCGTGGCTACACTCGTGGCTACACTGGCTACACTCGTGGCAACACGCGTGGCACACACACTCGTGGCAACACTCGTGGCAACACTCGTGGCAACACTCGTGGCAACACTCGTGGCAACACTCGTGGCAACACTGGCGTGGCAACACTGGCAACACTCGTGGCTACACTCGTGGCTACACTCGTGGCTACACTCGTGGCTACACTCGTGGCTACACTCGTGGCAACACTCGTGGCAACACTCGTGGCTACACTCGTGGCTACACTCGTTTCGCCACCGCCTACCAAAAGGCTCGGGTGCTGACCTGGGCCTGCTTTTCGGCCGTCTCGACGGGCTCCGGGGGCTTGGACAGCTTGGAGACGCGCGAGCCCTTGGAGCTCTTGGAAAGGCCGCGGTCCTTGCCCCCGCGCTCCTTGGCCCCGCCCCCGCCCGCGGCCGCGGCCGCGGCGGGCGTGGTGGGGCGGCCGCGAAGCGAGGTGCGCCGGTCGCCCGCGCCCTCGGCCCTGGCCCCCGGCGGCGCCGGCGCCAGCGACTCCGCCGCCTCCGCCGCCTCCGTGCGCTGCAGCACCGACTTCACCACCTGCCAAACACCACCTTCAATCCTTAGGGCACACTCCTCAAGCCTCCAAAAAACGCCTTTAGGTACAAATCTCAAATGTCATCTGTCATCTCACAAATCTCAACCGCCACTAGGTATAATCTTTCGGTGTAACCGCCACTAGTTATAATCCTTCGGTGTAATCACCAGAAGATATAATCCTTAGATGTAACTGCCATTAGATGTAATCCTCAGGTGAAATCGCCAGTAGAAATAATCCTCAGCTACTATATCACCACTTGATGTAATTGTCAGGTGTAATCGTACCTTAAACAACGATCTCAGAGAGTTGAAATACCTTACTGAAATGATGGAACATTACGTACGCACCTTTCCGACTCTTTGCCCATTGCATGTGGAGTTCCTCAAGGATCGATTTTAGGCCCTATTCTGTTCCTACTTTACGTAAACGATATGCCCTCGACGATTCGAAATGGAAGAACGGTTCTCTTTGCAGATGACACGAACATCCTTTGCAATAAAGAAACCGTAAATAGTACAATATCAGAAGTTTCAAATTGGTTCCGAAATAACAAATTAATAGTAAACGAAAAGAAAACGGTTTTAATGCAGTTTTCCATTTCAAATAAACAATTCTGTGCTCCATTGAAAATGAACGGTGTACCATTGACTGATGTTAAGGCAACAACATTTTTAGGTCTCTCAATTCAGTCCAACCTTAAATGGAACGTCCATTTAAACGAATTGAACACAAAATTAAGTTCATTATGCTACGCGTTCAGAATTCTTGCAAATTCAGTCAGCCTTCATACTGCTCGTTGTGTATACTTCGCGAATGTTCATTCCCGCCTGAGATATGGTATAATATTCTGGGGAAATACATCTTATAGCTCCCAGACTTTTAGATTACAAAAACGAATTGTACGAATAATAACCAAATCCCACCCACGTGATTCTTGTAAGCCTATCTTCATTAACCTAGGAATTCTACCATTACCGTGTCTTTTTATTTACGAATCAGTGGTTTTTGTAAAAAATGACTTGCTCAAGGGCGGGAATATATTTTCAGAAAATGCCGAAGTCTATTACTATAACACTCGACGTAGAAATCATATTCATCAGGTGACAGTATCAACAGCTCATTACAAAAATTCACATACAATACATGTACATTATTTTACAACACTTTGCCAGATGACATTAAACGATTAAATTCAATAGAAAAAGTTTAAATCCCAAGTGAAATCGTTTCTGCTGCATAACTGTTTCTATACAATTAGAGACTATACTGAGCATCACAAGAAAAGTAACATTAATTTTAACAATGATACATAATGCATTATTTACCATTTGGACTGTATAAATGTGTATAAACAAC
Source organism: Teleogryllus occipitalis (assembly GCA_011170035.1). Classification (NCBI taxonomy): domain Eukaryota; kingdom Metazoa; phylum Arthropoda; class Insecta; order Orthoptera; family Gryllidae; genus Teleogryllus; species Teleogryllus occipitalis. The sequence continues at coordinate 120,029 of BLKR01003770.1, read as the reverse complement.
CTGTAACAACTATTGTACTACAGCTTCCGGGTCAATGACCCCCATCTCGATCAGGTTTTTCGTCCAGTTTCCCTGATCCATTGAGCAAATGCTGAGATGGCCCCTTGTTTTGCTTCTGGACATAAATGTAACTTCATTTTCTGTGCACGTCTTCTAGAATTCAGTGGGAAATACAATTATTCAAATTATCGTTTCCATGTTGTCGCGGCAGGAAGTAATAAGAGCCAAAATTTATTGCTTATTTATCTTTGAAAATAGATTTTATTACATGGGAGTTTTTTTGTTGTTTTTTCTCCCTTTCAAAATTCAAAATTTATTGCTTATTTACCCTTGAAAATAGATTTTTTTAGATGGGAGTTTTTTTGTTTTTGTTTTTCTCCCATTCAAAATTTATTGCTTGTTTATCCTTGAAAATAGATTTTATTACGTGGGAGTTTTTTTTCTCCCTTTCAAAAATTCAAAATTTAAGTAGTGTATGACTTAGTGTAGGGATCACAGAATTTTGAAAATGTGCACACAATTCACTTTTCCCCATAGCACGTCATACGCAGTTTTTAACTGTTTTTTGACGTAAAATAAAAAAATAAATAAAGAAAAAAAATCAACATTGTATACAATCGTCAAGTGTAATCGCCACTAAATATGACCTTCAGATGGAATTGCCACTAGGTATAATCGTCAAATGTAATCGCCACTAGATTTAACCCTCAGGTTTAACCGACACCAAGTATAATCCTAAGTTATAAATGCGACAATGTGTGTGTATGAGTGTGTGTGTGTGTGTGTGTGTGTGTGTGTGTGTGTGTGTGTCTGTGTTTTAACGCGCGCGTAATCTCCACCGAGTGTCATCATCAGCAACACTACGTATAATCCTCAGGTATAATTACTCCTAGGCCTAATTATCATGAGTAAATTTGCAAGTCCTTTAGGAATTGTGGATAATAGAATCATAACTATTGTCGATAATTTACATTGTTACAATTGTAAATAATTCCACGAGTTCTGTAGGAAATTGTCGATGCTCGATCGCACCGAAACTCGGGAATTTATATGAGAAATTTCAATGCGTGAGTGTAATTTCAGAGGACTATTTTACTCGAAACAGCAATGGAATTTGAATTTAATAAGTCTGTTTCACACATTAAAACAAATTAATCTGATATGTTTAAAATTTTTCAATAAGTTAAATTACTACATGCATCAACGTCTGCTCACAATATGCACGGCCAACTGCAGAACTAGAACCAATGAAAAGCACCATTTCACGGCATGCAATCTCAGAGAAGTGCAAAAATGATTTCCTCCTAGATAGTAATACGGGAGACTCCGACATTCAATCGCCAGCTTCATTATGACAAATGTTTAGTATTGAAACTCCCGATTGGATGACCGTGTTCCCCTCTCTTTTCAGCTCGTGGCCTTGAAAGGACTTCCTGGTTTAATCGAAGTATAGAACATCTTGCGTTTTTATATCCAAGTGTCTATACTTGGATTTTCGTAACGCGGCGGATGACATTAGGTCATTTTTACACCTTATAAAATGAATCTTTTTAATTAATTCGCGGACGTCCTTCCCAACGGGCCTCGTGGCCTGAAACACGTTATCACTGTTATAAAGATTAATTTTATAAGGTAGGCGATGTAAAAATGACCTAACGTCATCCGCCACGTTACGAAAACCCAAGTATACGTGCGATTAGAAAGACACCGACCTCCCGTAGCTTGGTGGGCGAGGGCACGCGGTCGTCGAAGCCCGCGTCGGCGGCGAGGGCGGCGGCGGCGTCGTCGGCGGGTTCGAAGAGCGAGCCGCCCAGCGTGACGGAGGAGGTGCCGATGCGCGAGCCCGTCGACCTCATGGAGCTCTTCTTGGGCGGGGCGGTCGGCGGCGGAGGCGGAGGCGGCGGGGGCGGTGGCGCGGGCGGCGGGGGCTGGGCAGCCGCCGCCATGGACTGCTTCTCCCGGAGCAGCTTCTCGTTGGACAGCACCTCGTCGCGGTAGGCGCGCACGCACATGCCCACGGCCGCGTCCACCGTCAGCAGAGCCACGCCCCGCGCCTTGAGCAGGATGCGCAGCGCGCGCAGCCCCGCCGACCGCTTCTCCGGCCCCACGCTCTGCGCACGCGCGCCGACGCGGGCGAGTCACGCGCCTTGCGCCGCCGCTTCACCCCCCTACACCGACCCTTCACCACCCAATTCTCCGCCACTTCACTGCCCCTTCACCGTCCCATCACCGCCTCTTCACCACCACTTCACCGCCCCTTCACCGCCTACTTCACCGCCCCTTCACCCCCACTTCACCCCCACGTCACCCCCACTTCACCCCCACTTCACCGCCCTTTCACTGCCCCTTCACCCCCACTTCACCGCCCCTTTCACCGCTCCTTCACCACCCCTTCACCCCCACTTCACCGACCCTACACCTCCCACTTCACCGCTTCTTCACTGCCCCTTCACCGCCTCTTCACCGCCACTTCACCGTTCCTTCATCGCCCCTTCACCCCCACTTCACCGCCTACTTCACCACCCCTCCCCCTCCCCTTCACCGCCTTTTCATCTCGTTTTTACCACACTTTATCGCCCCTTCATGACATTTTAAGTAAGGTAAAAATGGAGTAAAATACATGTATAAAGGTGGCGTAGGCCCGACTTTTACAGTTAACCCTGTATTTTCAAAAATTTTAAAAGTTTGAAATGTTTTCGGCATCTTCCTTCAACTGCAAAATTGAAGATAAGAGTTTTTTCCTTCATATGAAATTTAATTCTTTCATGAAGGTTTAATAATTAGTTCTCTCGTGAAGGTCAAGTACTTTTTTTAAAAAAAGGTATTAGTGTTCGCGCCATATCGAGTGAAATATGTGCAATATTTAAAAAAAAATATTTCTGTGCTTTTTTTGTTTTCATTTCTTGAATTTACAAGGGGGGAGCGTTATGTAATTATATAGGTGGGAGGTGTTCAAACGTGCGTTACCGAGGGGGTAGGAGGTATTCAAAATGCTCGAAATTCCCGTTACGTAATTTGAGGAGCAAACATTCAAAAGGTGACCTGTCCATTTGGCAAAAATCGTGTTCTGTTGTTTTTACCTAGAATTTTATTTCCCAAAAGAAATGTAAGATGTCATACAATACATTAAGTAGTACTCTAGTTGTTGAGTTAAGACGTTTTTCGTTTCATTAGAGACGTGTGAAGTGGACATGTGAGGTTCTGAATGCGTCCGCACCGAGCGCACGTCGGGGGCGGAGCCGGCGTCGGCGGCGACGGAGCCCTGCGGGCTGCGCCCCACCAGCCCGAAGGCGCCCGGGGAGGCCGTGCCCGGCGCCGCCAGGTGCAGCACCGCCGCCACCGCGCCCTCCGGCTGCGGCACGGGGCCCGTCTCCGCCGTCGGGTACTTCAGCGCCAGCAGCCTGCACACACACACACACACACACACACAAAAATGGGGTCGAAACGGAATCATTCAGGAAAGACGTGAGAGATCCGACTTCCAAATTAGAGCTTTAACAGAATGGTGTAAGTATTGTTTTCGACAATTGAATCGTTTTTTGAGAAACCCGTCAAACGGCAAAATCTAAAAAAAACGTTCCATTAGGAAATATTGTTCCATTAGGATGGAGACATGGTTTAGTGCATGTTTATATGAAAAATATTCATTTACCATTGCTTAAATATTAGCAGATATTTTGATGTCAGAAAAACTGTCACTTTTTCTCGATTTTCTAGAAATGAGGAATTTGGTGTTTGATGGGTTTCTGAAATGAACGATTCAATTTAGGTCGTTTGTCTCGTACGCGTAGTGTACGTTATATTGCGGGATGAGGTGGTTACCCTGCAGGGGAACGTGAGGTCCGGCATCAATTGATTGATTGATTCATTCATTCATTGATTGGTGACTCCATTGGTGTCAATAGTTAAGATCATTAGTCTCGCAAGTGTAGTGAATATTTTACTGTGTGTGACGCGGTGATATTCTCCCGCTCCATGACGAGATCTGGCGCCGACATACACGTCGTCTAACGAGATTTATTTTTTCCTTGCCAGATACCTCTCGTCAGCGGCACCGCTCCAGCCGGGACAAGCTCTAAGCTCCCGACCGATCTTCCAGCATGTATCTTTTTGTAATGCATGTAAGAGCAAGTGTGTGTAGTTAGCGATGGGGATAGGACAAAGAAGAGGAAGGAAAGATCGCGCGCGGTCCCTGGACCGTTTGTTAGGGTACTGCTCCGACATTTACCTGGTGTTGCTCGGGGAAACCACGAAAAAAAACTGGTGAGGACAATCGGTCGCTAGAATCGTAGAATGTATTATAATCGTTATTATTATTAATAATATGGTCATGTCCCTTATACAGTGAAGTGAAGTGTAGTGTGGTGGGGGGGATGGGAAGGGAGGGGAGTGCAGTGTAGTGCAGCGCAGTGAAATGAAGTGAAGTGAAGTGGAGTGAAGTGTTAGAAAATCTATAAGTCAACTTACAGATAACTCAAAATCAATCTCTAATTCTAATTGTAATTATGTTTGTAAATATTCGTAATAGTTTTGTAATTGTCGTATATCTAGTTGTAATAACGTTTGCCACCGAGCATTAGCTCCAAGCGAACTTTAATAAATCTATCTGGAAGTGCGTGAGGTCGCCTCACCTGTGCACGACGAATCCGACGACGGCGAGGTCGTGGGCGTCGGGCGCGGGCAGCAGGCGGCAGAGGGCGTCGGGCGCCCAGTGCGCCTGCAGGTGGTGGTACTGCTCGAACTCGGCGTCGCTCAGGCGCTCCTGGCGCGCGATCTCCAGCGCCAGCGGCGACGACTGCGCGCTCAGCGGCTCCGTCTCGCCCTCCCCCTGCCACACACGCGGGTTTTTTTATTTATTTATTTATTTATTTAGTTATTTAGTTATTTAGTTATTTAGTTATTTAGTTATTTAGTTATTTAGTTATTTAGTTATTTAGTTATTTAGTTATTTAGTTATTTAGTTATTTAGTTATTTAGTTATTTAGTTATTTATTTATTTATTTATTTATTTATTTATTTATTTATTTATTTATTTATTTATTTATTTATTTATTTATTTATTTATTTATTTATTTATTTATTTATTTATTTATTTATTTATTTATTTATTTATTTATTTATTTATACATACATACAGAAGATGAATACATAGTTCAGTTTAAATATACTGAACATTGTTGGATGGCTTAATAGCTAACTTAAATTAAAACTTAAAACTAATACGGAGTTTGAGGTTACGCATCGTCCTCCTCTAGTCGGAATCTAATTCGAAGAATTTCTTGAAAAAAGGAAGACTTATTTTGTATTCTGGTTCTATGTGATGTTTTTTTTGCCGAGTGTGTGAACTGATAGTGAAGGGATTTGGGATATGTTTGAGAAGAAGTTTGTAGTTAGGAGATATATAATGGTCTATAGTCTCTAGGTCGAATTCTTTGTGTAACTGTTTATTGTTGACATTCCAGGGAGCGTTTGAAATAATTCTGAGAAATTGATTTTGTATTGTTTTCAGTTTCCTTTGGTTGGTTTTTGCTGCATGTAACCAGATTGGGCAGGCGTACAGTAGCAAGGGACTTATTTTTGCTTTGTGTATTTGTAATGCTTAATTGTATGATAATGGGCTAAATCTGTGTATTTATGGTTTTAATTGCATTAACTTGATTCTGGCTTGAGAGATTTTGGATACTTTTGTGCTGCTTCCAATTGGGTTTTGTGTCCATGTTCAGTCCTAAGTATCTGATTGGTTGATTGAGAGGCAGTCAGTTGATGATTTATTGTGTAGCATTAATGGTCGTACGGGTAAGTGTGGACGGGCTGTGAAGATCTTGGCGGCCATTTTGTTTGGATTGAGTTGAATTTTATATTTTGACTCCCAGTTGACAATTAGGCTAAGATACAATTGAACTCTGTTGCTGCAATCAGTAACTGAAGGACCGGAGTTATAGAAGGCTCTATCATCAGCAAACTGCAGTGTGGATGTCGTTTAGTTTGGGAATGTATCCCAGCCACGTATCACGCCCTCTCGCTCGCTCACCCTCTGTCACTTCTACTTTGATCACAATTATTTACTCACCCCCTTTTTCATTCGCGTTCGGGACCCTATATCTCTCTCGCACTCTATGACTCTCGTTTCGTCAATCAACTCTCTCCCTCTGACTTTCATTTTTTCATCCCTCTGTCTTTTTTGGTCCCACTGCCACTCTGCATTTCTCCATCTCTCTTTTTGGCTTCCTCTGACTCTCCCTCTCTCTCTCTCTCTCTCTCTCTCTCTCTCTATATATATATATATATATATATATATATATATATATATATATATATATATATATATATATATATATACTGCTCCTCGTTACCCTTTACCCGATGGGACGCATATTCGACAACACACTAGACACCAACACACTTGCGGGTTCCTCTGATCTGAGGTCAGCAGAAAGCGAGTCCATCCGTGACAACACGTACAAGAGAGACAAGGGACAAACAACCATGCCCAAGGCAGGACTCGAACCCGCGATCCTACGGACCGAAGCGCTGAGTGGGTACACGCTCTCAGCCGTCCAGGTTATTCATTATTATTATTCGTGAATAGGCCGTCTCGAACTACGCAGACATGCCTTGCATTGGCAAGTGCGTGCGCATTAGCATTAGACTAAATCCAATTTTTATCCCCCAGGGTTGTTAGTCCTGAGGATGGAATATGGAATGATGATGATAATGAAGGATGAAAAGACGACAGACATACACAAACACCCCGATGCCCGAGACGGGACTCCAACTCGCGATCCTTCCTTCCGAGATCGCCACGGCACTACTGACTTAGTGATCTCGGCTATCCGAACCGGCGATATTATTATTATTATTATTATTATTATTATTATTATTATTATTACTAGTAAGAACCCGTCAAAATTTGACGGCGAGATTTGAGATAAATGCAAAATACTGTGCCCAGACTAATTGTTTACAATACATTGCATTTTTTGGATCTTCAGAGTACAACGAAGATATTCTGTGATGTGGAGTTCCGAAAATTTTGAACACGTATGGCCCATGACCAGGTGGCAATGTAATATCGGCACCAAATTACACAAAAGAAAGAGCACTATTATACTGACGGTTATTATTTCTAAAGTTTTTTGATATGTCATCTCCTATAAGCAACTGTTTGATTTCTTCTGGCATATTGCTCGAAGGTAAACTTATTTTCCCTTTTAAGCTACACAGAGTAAATTAGTTTGCAGAGTTTTTCTCACATGGGAAGTACAAATCAGAACAAAACATGACATTTCATAGACAAAGACTCAACAGAAAACGAAATGACTTCACTATCATGACACCTACGCTGATTTTCTCTTTCCCTGCGTCCAGTTAATGTACGTTTGCGTCTTTTGGGGCACGTGGGCAAGGATTCGGAATTCGACATAACCTGTGAACAACTTCATTTATTCAGTACAACCGAGCAAAACTCACTGTTCAAATGCTCTCTACAAAGTACACCACAATAGCAAATACATGCAAACTGTCAACACCACAATGTAATTATTACACTGAAACAAAACCTTGACGAATTGTAAACAAATCTCAACAATCAAAATAAAGCATCAAGCAGCGCCACCATGAAGCAGCCACTCTTTGGAAGAAAACAATTGACTATTGATAAACGTACTATTAAAGAATTATTTAATTAATTAATTTGCACCATAAATGTTGATGAATCAACACAAACAATATATGATAACACATATAGGGATCACATTCTTTCATTTAAAGGGAAAAAAATACTACAATCGGTTCAGTAAAAGCTCTAAACGAAGCGATGGCATAATACCTTATTTTTTTAAATATATAGATTATTATTATTATTATTACTATTATTATTATTATTTCAAAATACGTTGAACATAAGTTAATAATTTAATTTGAATTGTTATGCGACTGAAATAATTATTGAAAGGACAGATATAGAAACTGAGGCAATTTAAAGGAAAGCTACAACTACATTTTTGCCTCGACCTAGAGTCGACTCTGCTATCACACCACGAGAAGCTAGTATGCTTCCTATAAGCCATCCTAGAGACATAATAAATAAATAAAACTAAATATAAATGAAATAAATAAGCTTGCGGAAGGGGGCGCGTTACCTCGCCCATGCCGTACTCGCCCTCGCCCAGCGCCATGCCCATGGCGCCCCACAGCGCCGCGTCCGCCATGGCGCGCGCGATCGCCACCGAGTGCTCCGCCTCCAGCGCCTCCGCCTTCTCGGCCTCCTTCTCCGCCGCCAGCTTCTCCGTCAGCGGGTCTCGTGACTGCAATGCCAATATATGTGTTTCAAAAATTCATTCGCCTGCGTTGCAACATTTCAAAACGTGAAACCCTTTACGCGTTGAACAGTTATTTTAATAAATCGACTTTTTATTCGAGGGTGTTGGAAATAGTGTAAAGGAAGGCACTTTACGTGTATTCGCTCTTCACGCAATCGTCTGTTCGCGCGTTCGTCTGTACGTATGATCGCGTGTCAGTTTGTTCGCGCGTTCGTCTGAGCGCGGGAGTCCATCTGTTAGCGTGTTCGTATGTTCGCGAGTTCGACTATTCACATGATCGTCTGGTCGCGCGTTCGTCGGTTCGTACGTTCCTCAGTTGGTGTGTTGGTTGTTTGCGTGTTTGTCTGTTCGCGTGTTCGTCTGTTCGCGTGTTTGTCTGTTCGCGTGTTTGTCTGTTCGTGTGTTTGTTCGCGTGTTTGTCTGTTCGCGAGTTTGTCTGTTCGCGTGTTTGTCTGTTCGCGTGTTTGTTTGTTCGCGTGTTTGTCTGTTCGCGTGTTTGTCTGTTCGCGTGTTTGTCTGTTCGCGTGTTTGTCTGTTCGCGTGTTTGTCTGTTCGCGTGTTTGTCTGTTCGCGTGTTTGTCTGTTCGCGTGTTTGTCTGTTCGCGTGTTTGTCTGTTCGCGTGTTTGTCTGTTCGCGTGTTTGTCTGTACGTGTGTTCATCTATCGGCGTGTTCGTTAGTTTGCATGTTCGTCTGTTCGCGGGGTTTTCTGTTCGCGTGGTCGTCTGTTCGTTTGTTGGTGTGTTCGTCTTTTAGCGTGTCTGTCTGCTGGCGAGCTCCTCTGCTCACGCGTTCGTCTATTGGTGCGTTCATCTTTAGTCAGTCGACATGGTCGTCTGTTGGCGCGGCGGTCTGTCGGCGCGGCGGTCCGTCGGCGCGGCGGTCTGTCGGCGCGGCGGTGTGTCGGCGCGGCGGTGTGTTCGCAATTTGGCCGTTCGTGTCGTCGCCTTATCGCGCGTGTGTACGTTAGCCTGCGGCCGCACCTTGCGTGGGGCGTTCGGGGCGTCGCCGTCAGCGCCGGGGGCCAGGGCGTCCGCGTCGGCCTCTCTGCGCCGGCGCTCGCTCATGAGCGCGCGGTGCTGGCGCACGGCCTCCAGGTCGAAGCAGGGCGCGTTGCGGGCGCCGGCGCCGCCGTCCAGCAGCGCGTGCTGCCGCTCGGCCGCCACGTTGGCCGCCGCCGCCACGCGCTGCCGCGCCACCTGCTTCCGCGCGCGCCGCTCGGCCAGCAGGCGCTCGCCCACCGCGCGCTCGAACCTGCGCCGCCCCGCGTCGCACGCTGGAGTGACCTCAGGCTAACGGACTTACCATTAAGCCACGCACAAACTCAGATCGAGTTGGGCCCAAGGATGATCAGCATCCGGCCGGCGAACGCCCTGCGTCCGGTGTGTGTTCGGCTTGAGTCCCGGCCCGAGTCCCGGCCCGAGTCCCGGCCCGAGTCCCGGCCCGAGTCCCGGCCCGAGTCCCGGCCCGAGTCCCGGCCCGAGTCCCGGCCCGGGTCCCGGCCCGAGTCCCGGCCCGAGTCCCGGCCCGAGTCCCGGCCCGAGTCCCGGCCCGAGTCCCGGCCCGAGTCCCGGCCCGAGTCCAAAGGAGAGATCGCGGGCGGTTCGTGGCCCGTTTGTTAGGGTACTGCTCCTGCAATCACCTGGTGTTGATCGGAGAAATCTCGGAAAACTACCGATCAGAGCAGCCGGTTGCTGAATTCTCCTCCAGACAACAACTGAAGACGATCCAGTTAGTGACGAAAATTCTGCCACTGTTATATACCAACGATTGACTCCCTCGTATTACAGCCCTCGAATTTATCCTTGAGCTTGCGGTTGTAATGACCTTAAAGCGAAGATTACATTTCAAAACTTTCGCCTTCCTGACGATAAAGATGAAATAATAAGGTAACCCCATTTTGCTTTAATCGTCCCCGCCTCACCAAACCTCCGTGTCTGCTCCAAAACAGACGTGTCGTATGCGCGGAAACAGTGACAACATGCAAAACCTAAATCAACAGCCAGATACTAATAATCTGAGATAGCTGCTTGAACTGATAAGCAGTCCGTGCAACCGACGCTAATCATCAGATACCTTTGCTGAAAGCTAAGATCAGTTTCATCGTAGCCCGATCTGTTGTCCAACTGAGGCCGACGCGTTGTCAACTTGACCCTGAACCATGCTCACGAAACTGACCCAACCCATATTAATCCCGACCCGAGTCCGACACTGCTTGACATCCGACATCCAGTCCAACCTGTGCTCAACCTGCGCCCCACGCATGATCTACCTCACCCTGACTGTGTCTCAACCTGAGTCCGACAACAGGTCGCGAACTGCGAATTAGGCCCGATCCGATCCGTTCCATTCCGTTCCGACCCGACTCGACCCGAGTAGACCCTACACGAATCGACTCGACTCGACTCGACTCGACTCGACTCGATCCGACTTGACCCGACTCGACTCGACCCGAACCGACCCGAACCGACCCGAACCGACCCGAACCGACCCGGAACCAGATCCGACCCGAACTGACCCGAACCGACCTTGAACCGACTCGAACCGACCCGAACCGACCCGAACCGACCCGAACCGACCCGAACCGACCCGAACCGACCCGAACCGACCCGAACCGACCCGAACCGACCCGAACCGACCCGAACCGACCCGAACCGACCCGAACCGACCCGAACCGACCCGAACCGACCCGAACCGACCCGAACTGACCCGAACCGACCGTACACAATGCTACTCATTTCCGACCTTGATACGTTCTCTATACAAGCATTGCCGTTGCCCCGACTAGTTTGCTCGCCGCAGTTCGCGAAGCCCCACCTGGCCTGTTGGATGGCGACCGGGTCGACGAGCTTGTCGATGGCGCGGCGGCTGGCGTCGTCCTGGAAGGTCCAGAGGCGCGCCAGCATGTCGCGCCCCACGCGCAGCTGCTGGGCGCGCTGCCCCAGCTTGCGCATGGCGGCCTCGCGCAGGCGCTGCACGTAGGCGCGGCCCGTGGCCGGCGCGTTCAGCTCCCCGGGCCGCCACGCCGTGGCCGCCGCCCACGCCGCCGCCGCCGCCCACGACGCCTCGTCCGCCGCCTGGCGCGGCTCCGCCTCCGCGTCCGAGTCCGTGTCACCCACACCCTGAGTGCACGCCCACGGCCACGGAGCTATGAATGAAGGGAGGCGGCACGACGTCGCAAACTTGAAGCCGCCTCCGTCATATTGGTGAGCCCAGAAAGCCAGTAGCACTGACAAACTGCGTGTGAGTGCTCACGTTCAGTTATGTTGTTTGGCGTCGTTTTTAATACTTAAAAGCCTTGTTTAGAATAGCTAGCTTTTTGTAACAGTTTGTTATGGTTACTTGTGTGGCTAACGACTGTACAAACTGTACGGGAAAAACTGAAATTACTTTTCACAAGTAAATAGCTACTCCATGTAATTTGGAACATTTAGTAAGTTTGTAAGTTATTCGTTTCTTGTCGTCATTTTTTCTTAAATATTTCCCGCAAATCCAAAGTGGAGAGCATTGTGGAATAGAGCTTATGAAGAGACAATTGGCAGCCTAGCAATCACAGCAGGTTATGTTCGGTTCATTTCTAAGAACACGATTTTGATAGAACTTCTTTATTGTGCGTATGTTTGCGGGAAATCGAAGTTCCATCAAATCCAAGCAGCTAATAACGTATTGTTAGGCCTGTAGTAACAGAAGGTATTGGTTTGATAGACGTAGTTTGGATCCACCAATATGGCTGACTGGCTTCACGTGCTGAACACGGAAGAGGTTAGTAACTGCACCTCCACGTATTCATAGGTCCATGCCCACGATATCCCACGTCATGCGACCGCCACATCTCCTGCGGTGCCACTGCAGCGCCTCTGACCGGGAGGTCCTTGGTTCGAGTCCTGGCAGCAGGATTTTCGACACTAGCTTTTCAGCTAGGTCGAATTCAGTCGCTGTCAGCAGGACAATTCTAGCTGCCGGCTGCTCTGATCAGTAGTTTTCCGTAGTTTCTCCGATCAACACCAGGCGAATGTCGGAGCAGTACCCTAACAAACGGGCCACGGACCGCGCGCGATCTGTCCTTCCTCTTCCTTGTCCTCTCCCATTACACACACACACACACACTAACAAGCACTACAGTACCACATATTCCGGGAGACCGGTCGGGAGCTTAGAGCTTGTCCCGTCTGGGGCGGTTCCCCGCTGGTGGAAGAATCCTGGTTAGGGGGAAACCCCACTAGCCGACGGTAGGTCGGCGCCGGATCTCGCCATCCAGCGGGGGAATATCACTGCCATCTCCGGAGAAAAACATGCACTACACTAACGGGACTAATGACCAAAGCAGTTGACGTGCCCGGAAAGAATCAATCAATCAATCAATCCTGCGGCGTGATATGGCATTCCGGCCCTCGCGACACGCCGCCGCGGGGAAGTGTCACGGCCCGTCACTTGGCGGCGTTGGCTGTCCGAGGGGATTTAAAACTCAAGCATTTCGTACCTCGCCCCTCTCATTCGCTGCCAGCTGAGATGCCGGAGTTGCCTGATGCGCCACCCACTCTAAGTAGGCTTCGCTACCTGGGTAAGTGACATAATACATTCTATATACCACTCGATGTTTTTCTTTTTCCTGCACGAGTAGCTAGTCCTCGCTCTGTCCCCGGAACTCGCGACACCTGATTTACTCTGTTGTGCCTTCCGTCTGCAATTATAAAGAAGTTCGTCTAGTTTTGACGTTCATTTTATATCATTTTCTATCGGTACAGCAAAGTGACGAACCAGAATGGATGTAATTCGTCTGGTCCGTCACATTCCTGTGCCGACGAAAAATTACGAAAAAATGACCGTGTAAAAAGGGCTTTACCCACATTGATTGTTTGTGATTCCGGGCGCGTCAACTACTTGGGTCATTGGTCCCGTAAGTGCAGTGCATTTATTTCGAAAGATGGCGGTTTACTCCTCCCGCTGGATGGTGAGATCCGGTGCCGACCTACCGTCGACTAGCGAGGTTTCCCCAACCAGGTATCTCCCAACAGCGGGACACCGTCCCAGCCGGGAGAAGCTTTAGGCCCCCGACCGGTCTCCCGGAATATGTGGTAGGATAGTGCATATTGGTGTAAGTGTGTGTAAGGGGAGAGGATAGGACAAGGAAGAGGAAGGACTGATCGCGCGCGGTCCGTGGCGCGTTTGTTAGGGTACTGCTCCAGCATTCGCCTGGCTGATCGGAGAAACCACGGAAAACTTCCGATCAGAGCAGTCGGTCGCCAGAATGCTCCTCCGGACAGCGACAGAATTCAACCTATCTGACAAGCTACTGTCAAAAATCTCCAACTGTCGGGACTCGAACGTAGGACCTCCCTGGCAAGAGGGACTGCAGTGATCAGTCGATGCTCTGAGCCATCTCTCCCGGTAATAGGCTTTACCCACGATTCCCTGTCGCATCAGTCTTTGAGCGTACCTGATCTTCGTCTTGGGGCGGCGTTCCCGGGCCCTCCTCCAGGTCCTGCGATTCCATTTGCACCTCCTGCTCCTCCTCCTCCTCTTCCCCCTCCTCCGCCGCGTCGCGCCCCGCCCCCTCCTTCATGACGGCGTCGCCCAGCAGCTCCTTGTACCGCTCCTCGTACCACTCCTGCAACCGCACCACGGCAACACAGCCTAGTCTCAGGACAGAAGACTTCGCACATGTGGCACTTCCAAATTCGGCAAGCTCGCCTATTTACAAAGGTCGGTCAGAGAGTAATGCCCCACATTTTCCCTTCAATAATAATGGTAAACAGTTGTAGTTGTTAACTCAATAAAGTTTAGTATTTCAAACGTTAGTGTTTGAAGTTTCAAGTATATTGGTTTAGTGGTGAGTTGTAGTTGACATTTACATAATCGAAATGATTGAGGGCGTTGTCATTGTCAACAGTACTATTTATTTCAATAAGAGCAGCTCTCGATGTCTTAGCCATCATCATCAGTTTTCTGATACAAGAAAAATATAAAATTAGAATTAAAAATGGCGGCTGTAGACGACGTGCGTTACAAACAACCTGCTGTGATTGAGTTCCTCGTTGCGGAGAAGTAAACTCCACAAACGCTTATGTCCAGAGTATGTCACCTCTGCTGTCACCAGGAGTTCCGGTTAACGAGTTAGAGCTTCGTAAAGTGAAGAATCTGATCTCCATGATTGATCGCGCTCTGGTCATCCCGCTACAACGACGGAATTTGGCATACTGATCACTTGGTTTTGGGATATTGATGATGTCATGCATGTTATGTTATGCCCAAAGGCAGTACCATCAATTCAAAGTCTTACATCAACACTCTGAATACCCTAAAGAAGCATCTCCCACGTGTTCGATCACAAAAGAATGCTTGCTCTTGCACAATAACGCACGTCAACATACAAGTGTCGCAACATGAGAAGAACCAACAAAAATGGATTGGACTGTGCCTCCCCATCCTTCATGAAGTGCGGATTTATCCCCTCAGATTTCCATCTCTTTCAGCCCCTGAAAAACGCTATTCACGGAAGAAAATTTGCGCAAGATCCGCGAAGTGACGGAATGGCTACATCGTCAGGAAAGCTCTTGGTACTGGCAATGCACACTCGCCCTTGCTCCACGCTGGTGCAAGGATGTACACATGAATGGAAATTATGTCGAAAACTAGAGCAAATATGACTAAGTCATATGTTAATTTTGTCTGCAAATTTCAGGTTCATCCAATAAATATTTCTGGGTACAAATTTGGGGCATTACTTTCTGACAAACCCTCGTAGTTTCGCACGTCGTGGCTTGGCAACTGGGTGGGTAGCATAGTATCAGAGATCAATACCTGTCTTAATTAATGTGATGCACGACATGTACGTGACAGCAACACAACATACATTCTGTACTCTCAGGATAGAAGCCTTCAAGCAAGTGATATGTACTTCAAGATTCGACGAAGTCGCCCATTTACTTTCGTACTTTGTCACTTCGCAAATGGGTAGCATAGTACCAGGGAAGATCAGGGAAGATTAACCGCTGAACTTGTAATTTTTTCTAATTATATCACGATCTTCTAAATTTGAAGTTCCTAATCCTCTAAGGTCCTTTTCTGTTTGTCCATACCACTTCGGTCTGGTGACTTTACTCTTCAAGAAGACATGCATCTGGTTTGTTAATCCCCTTGCATTCATTCTTTCTAAATGTCCCATAAATTGAATCCTTCGCATTCGCATTGAATGTGTGACTTTAGGAATTCGTTTGTAGATTTCTTCATTTGGCTTCGGGTAATTTATATCATTCTTGATTTTAGCACCAAGGATTTTTCTCATAATTTGTGTTCTTTAACTTCTAACTGATGTTTTAAAGGTCTATGTTGAAGGTTAAGAGTTTTTGATGCAAAGATTGCTTCTGGTTTGATTACTGTCTGGTAATGACGAATTTTAATGTTCCATGACAAGCATGTTGTATTTTTTGTTGTTATATATTGTTATATTTTTGTGACTTGAAATGCTGTTTCCATTCCTTGAATTCTTGTTTCTATGAATTGAATTTTCGTTTCCTTACAATTTTCAGTAATTAATTTTATTTTATTTTATCCATTTTATTCCATTTTTTCATTTTATTATATTTTTATTTTATTTTATTTATTTTGTCAATTAACAATATACACTATATGTGTCGTATGGGGGAGAAGTACAGTCTGCGCACTTTTCTTGACCTCTGGATTCCCTCCTTACATTCGAACCCTAAATAGTTGATTTTAGTATTATTTTAGGTTTTGTAGTTTAATTTATGCTCTCTGTAACGTTTGGGCGGAGAAACTTTCTACAAAATATTTTCTAAATATCAAACTTTAGGCGTCATATTTCGGGGGCAAATGATTGGAATTGTGCCACTTTTATTCTTGAGTGAAAATATGCCAAAAAGATCCAGAGATGGAGGAGGAGGAAAAAACTAAGAAACACAGGCCATAACTGGCATAACTTTAAACCCGAACATAATACGCCATACATGACCTGTGTATCTGTATTGTTATTGTTTCATAAATGGGATATCTTTATGTAGTACATCTAAAGAGGGAGAATTTAATGAGTTTTTAAGTCAATTTTACAAGTATTTTACCATGTGGATTAATTGATTCTCTTCATTATGAAAAGAAACTCTAGATTTAAATCCAATTTGTCGCTAGAGAATCGGCTATTGTCATAATTTATAATGTACAGCCTTATAACCATACACGTATTGCATTTATCCCCATAGTACGCAACACAGTTTTTAACTGTTTCTTGACGTTAAATAAATAAATAAATAATTAAAAATAAATTAAATTAAAATCTAAATACTTCATGTTTCTAATCACATATTTCCGAAAGAAATAAAGCAAAATTAGCGCAAAAAAATGTTTTCTTCGAAATTGAAACAAAAAACGCGAAAAGAGAATTGCTCTGGAAAGCGAGTACGAGCCTTGAGAGGGCTGGGCTGGTCGTCGGCGGAGGCGGTGGAGGGCCTGACATCTGCGACGACGCCCCCCGCCTCCTCGCCCCGGCCGCCGTGCAGCGCCAGGTACAGCTGGTACAGGAAGTTGAGCGCCACCGTCCCCTGCGCACGCCACGCGCCCAGGACAAAGCGCTGTCTTTCTCAAACGAGTTCTGTCCTTTAATGAATCGAATGGAACAGGATTGAAATGGTGTAAAAGAGAAAGCAAGCAGAGGAGGATTGTGTGGAAAGGCATTGAGTGGAAGGAATAGGGGGAAAGGGATTGGGTGAAATGGGGTTGGGCGGAAGGGGATTGGGTGGAGGGGGATTGAGCGATAGGGGATTGGGCGGTAGGGGATTGAGCAGAATGGGATTGGGAGGAAGGGGATTGGGTGGATGGGGATTGAGCGAAAGGGGATTGCGCGGAAGGGGATTGGGCAGAAGGAGATTGGGCAGAAGGGGATTGGGCAGAAGGGGATTGGGCAGAAGGGGATTGGGCAGAAGGAGATTGGGCAGAAGGGGATTGGGCAGAAGGGGATTGGGCAGAAGGGGATTGGGCAGAAGGGGATTGGGCAGAAGGGGATTGGGCAGAAGGGGATTGGGCACAAGGGGGTTGGACGGAAGGGTATTGGACGGAAGGGGATTGGGTGGAATGAGATTGGTTGTAATGAGATTGGTTGTAATGAGATTGGGCGGAAGGGGTTTGGGAGAAAGGGGATTGGGAGGAAGGGGTTGGACGGAAGGGGATTGAGTGGAAAGGGATTAGACGGAAAAGGATTGAGCTGAAGCGGATTGTACTGAAGGGGATTGGGTGAAAAGGAATCGGAAGGGAAGGGATTGGATTGAAAAGGATAGGATTGAAGGGGGTTGGGCCAAAAAGGTAGTGGACTGAAGAATAGAGCTAACGGAAATGGAGTGGTTTTCGAGCAATGAAAGTGATGATTCAGGGTACTGAGCTAACCGTCTACCAGGAGGATTTACTCGTAATATGATATTCAACCAAGAAAAAATCGTTACTTTCGTATATTCAGTGAGGCACCATTGCGTAGAAACTTGGTACAATACTGTGAATTATTTTATCAATGTAAGTTGCGCTATCAAAATATGTCTTTAATAATTATACTGTACAATTATCACGCCATTATTTTAATTTCAAGGGACTGATATATTCATTAGTCATTACCTCTCTTAAATTATTGCACTGTGTTGCATTCTGATAAAAAAGACAGCTTATGGAAACACATACAGGGCTAATAGACCCAATTTTCACCCTTCCTTTAAAGGAACGAATCTGAAGGTTCATCGAACCCGTGCGTCTTCTGAGGTTCCTAAATCCGCACCGCTCGTGTGCGTTGGCCAAAACCCAGGATTCGTCGAAAAGACGAGAGTACATCGGGTTGCATAATGTAAGGAGATGTTAGGGGCGAAAGCAACTGTAAACAGCTGAAACAGCTGAAAAATGAACTCTGAAGATTTGAGGAAAACACGGTGAAATTTGCGCGCACGTTTTACTTCGTGATTTGAGTGAGAGATGGAGGAAGGGGAAGGAGAGGGAAGGAGGAAAGTAAGGCAGGAAAGTAAAACGAAGGGTGAAAATAAAGGGAGGACGGAGGAAGGGCGGGGGTAGAGATATTGCACGAAGGGATGGGAGTGGCAGGAAGAGGACGAATGAATACGTAGGGGATTGGGACGGCAGAAAGGGTGGGGCCGCGTCTTAGATACATGTGCCAACACTTCGGCCGCCATTCTGCAACCTTTTTCAGGATGAATCTCCGCGCCATCTCCGGCCAACTCCGCGCATTTAGCCCTAAAAAAGAACGTAGAATTGCAGCCGAAACGTTGACGCCAATGCATAAGACTCGGCGTCGCTCGGACAGCAAAGTAGTTAAAGAAGCAGGAAAGCCTTTCGTCCATGACTCCAGTTGTCGTCCATTAATTACGTAACGCTCAAGAGGGTTTAGGGATTTGAGGCAGCATTTTGCTGCGTTACTTGTGGATAGAAGATCATAGTTTAGTGTTTTCTAATGCTGGTATTTATTTTTGAAATCTTTCAAAATTTGCTGAATTAATACGTTTTATTCAGCCTTATACTAAAATATTACCGTATTACCAAATTAAATAAAAATATAATAAATTAATGAAGTTGTATTGTATAAATTGTTAAAATAAATTAAAATATTTTTCATTACTGACATATTGATTGAATATTTTATATTAGGAAGAAAATATTCAAAACCGAGCCATAGTACATTCTAGAATCCAATTAAGTTGGCGCAGTAGACTCGGAGTCTATGCATCTTTCACGACGGCGTGCACACGGTTTATCAGAAATTTTCTCGCCTACGCGATTTTCTTTCATTCTAAAATTGTCCGCTATCTTATTGTTATGTGCAGTCCGCGCCATCACCAACTAATTGTCACGTTAATTATAAATAACACAAATACAATAATACAACTCGTTTCTGCTTTACAACTGATTTTTACATATTGTAATTTGAGGGAGGGAAGGATCTTGTCACAAGCGTTACGCAATTATTAGAGGGGGTTCATGCGCGCGTTACAGGTGTTTTACAAGGGGGAGATGAGGTACTTAAAGTACTCCAAATTTGCGATAGGTAATTTCGGGATGGCCCGCGGGAGCGCGCTGAGAGCGACTGGGCGTCAGAGTCCCTGGATACAGAGAGAGCGCATTCCTTTGCGCCACCGGTGTCGCCATTTTACATCCAGTTGAACTAAGCGGTATGGTCGCCATTTTATATCCAGTTGAACTAAGCAGTATTGAGGATGAGTAAGGAAACACCAATCTACCGAAAACCAATGATAATCTACTCGAAACTCCTAATAATGCGTCCGATTGCTCTCGAATCTCCTTAACTTCTGAATGCTGCCAGGCTGAATGCTGCCAGGTTGCCATTCAAGTGAAAGGATATTAAATGGTGGCGGCTCTGGGTTGCACTGCTTTCTGTATCCAGGGCCTCTAAATGCCTCCTAGAGTCCCTGGATACAGAGTAGCTCATTCCTTGATATGATAATCTACTCGCAACTCCTAATAATGCGCCCGATTGCTCTCGATTCTTCTTAACTTCTGAATGCTGCCTGGCGAGGCATTCAAGTGAAAGGATATTAAATGGCGGCGGCCGCTGGGTTGCGCTACTCTGCGTCTGGGGACTCTAGTGTGTGTGTGTGTGGGGGGGGTGTACCTTGCCGGCGACGATGGCACGCGCGTGGCTGTTGGGGCAGTCGACGCCCACGCGGCGCGTCCAGCCTCGCACGGCGCGCCAGTTGGCCAGGCGCCGCACGTCGGCCTCCAGCCCCGCCTCCGCGGGCCCCACCGGCCGCGCGCCCGCGCCCTCCGCGCTGCTGATCTGCCCCGCCGCACGCGAGAAAGAAAACACGCAAAGAAGGACGCTTTAAAGGACTAGCACCGGGAGCGGTAGCTCAGTGCATCAATTGATGTCACTGCAGCGCCTCTGACCGCCAGGTCCTAGGCGGCAGGATTTTCGACACTAGCGAATCAGTGAGGTCGAATTCAGTCGCTGTCTGGAGGAGAATTCTAGCGGCCGGCTGCTCTGATCGGGAGTTTTTCGTGGTTTCTCCGATCAACACCAGGCGAATGCCGGAGCAGTACCCTATCAAACGGACCACGGACAGCGCGCGATCTTTCCTTCCTCTTCCTTGTCATATCCTCACCCCTTACACACACCCACTTACACTAACATGCACTACACTACCACACATGCCAGTCGGGAACTTAGAGCTCGTCACGGCTGGGGCGGTTCCCCTTTGGGGGAGATACCTGGTTAGGAGGAAACCCAGCTAGCCGAAGGTAGGTCGGCGCCGGATCTCGCCATCTAGCGGGGGAAGATAACTGCCATCTCAAGAGGAAAATACATGCACTACACTTACTGGACAAATGACCTAAGCTGTTGACGCGCCCGGAATCACTATCCAACCAACCAACTAAAGAACTATCATAATCAATCAACAACTTTTTTATTTAAACTCACAATCGCCCAAAGGGTCTGAATGTATTAGTTTTAAGTTAGGTTAAGATAGTATTTTTAAGATAAAGCCCGCCCCTAGCTCCAAAAGCAGGAATGCTGGAGCGAATATTTGTTTTCGAAATACTTGGATAAATTCACGCCTCGCCAGGGAAACTGACGGGAGGGAACTGGAAAACATCGCACATACAGGGTAGAATGAATAAGCCAATGGTGCACAACTTTCTCGCCTTTAACAATAGTTATGTATGGGGCGGATTTTGACGACCCAAACATCGCCAAAAATGATCAATAAAATACTCTTAAAATGTATTAAAAATGCTCTAAAACCAAAGAAAAATGGAAAAAAATCTTATCATAACCAGTTCGGATGAACAACTCAAGCTGTTGGATACGTTATTGATATAATCGAGGCTTCTTCCATTCGTTCTAGTGAACTCGGTTTGCAAACTTGTGGATGCGGTGTGTGGAGTGTGGATGCGGTGCGTGGAATGTGGATGCGGTGCGTGGAGTGTGGATGCGGTGCGTGGAGTGTGGATGCGGTGCGTGGAGTGTGGATGCGGTGCGTGGAGTGTGGATGCGGTGCGTGGAGTGTGGGTGCGGTGCGTGGAGTGTGGGTGCGGTGCGTGGAGTGTGGGTGCGGTGCGTGGAGTGTGGGTGCGGTGCGTGGAGTGTGGGTGCGGTGCGTGGAGTGTGGGTGCGGTGCGTGGAGTGTGGGTGCGGTGCGTGGAGTGTGGGTGCGGTGTATGGAGGGTGGGGCCGACTCACCACGCCGTGCGCGAGCAGGAGGCCCGCGACAAGGGTGGCGTCACGAAGGGAGGCCTGCAGCTGCCCCCCTAGCACCAGGCGCTCGCCCGTGCGTGCTACCACCCACTCGCCCACCACGTCACGTGGACGCGGCCCCGCTCCTATCCCCACGCCCGTCCCGGCGCCCGCGCCCGGCTCCAGTCCCAGCCCTGGCCCGCGCCGCGACCCTTGCCGCGCCGCACGTGCCGCCATGCTCCGCATCTGAATGAATAAATTAAACAAAAATTAAATAAATAAATAATAAAACGATTAAATAAATAATATAATAAATACATAAATAATAAATACATAAATAATAAATACGTAAATAATAAATACGTAAATAATAAATACGTAAATAATAAATACGTAAATAATAAATACGTAAATAATAAATACGTAAATAATAAATACATAAATAATAAATACATCTCACATACTAGTCTCAAAAAATTAAATGTTCGTTTTGATATAAATTGTTATCCATGAATTTAAGTGCATTTTATATGCATTAACGAATTTTTGTGGATATTTTTAAAGAAGAAAAAATTTTAAAATTTTCAAAATTCAAAATTTAAGTAGTATATGACTTAGTGCAGGGATCACAGAATTTTGAAAATGTGCACACAATTCACTTTTCCCCATAGCACGTCATACGCAGTTTTTAACTGTTTTTTTGACGTAAAATAAAATAAATAAAGAAAGAAATAAAGAAATAAATCATAAATTATTCGCGAAAATTTAGATATGTGTATCACTTCGAAACTATTATAATTATTTACCTTCATTCAGTATGAATTATTCTTCCTTTTATTTAGTTGCGTCTACTTAATTCCATTTACTACGATATAAAGACGTTTAGACTATTTCCATAATATTTTTGTAGGTAAACATAAAAACAGAAGCAAGTAGAAAAACAACTTCAATTAGTCATTCAACTGTCGTCGACGCAGCCTTCTCAATAAGAAGTACTCAAGTTCAAAGAATTTAAAAATTACTAGTATATGTTCTGTCCTTGAATAATTTAAAACCTATTTGCTTACAGTACTTGATGCGAAACTCTTCTTGTTGATTTAATTTATGCGCGCGAAGTGGTTCACTGATTCACCTGGAAGAGCCAATGAACAACCAGACGCTCTTGCGTTGTTATGGAAACACAAGGTTGGCCAACATAAAGTAAAAAGTTTATTACAGAATAATTAAAGATATCTTTGAGTAAAATTAAATATTTTGGGTTTAGCATCATTCTGATTTGCGAAAATAATATTATATATTAACATTATCTACAAAAATCGTTTTGTGAATTGCCGAACAAAAGTTTTGTCAACTAACAAGTCACGTTTCAGGAATCGCAAGCTGGAGTTAAGATTGCATGTGCGCGACGGGTCATGCTTAATGTGTATAGTATTAAAAATGTATTTAAAACAATATTTAGGGAAAAAGACATAGAAAAAAGTATGTTTTCTGAATAGCTATGAATTTTAATAATTCTATCATGTAATGTTTAATTCTTTCTAGTGTTCAATATCCCTCGTGAAACCTAACCTAATATTTTGCTGTATAATTCCTAACCTTGGTATCTTAAAGAGTTTTGAATTTAATGGATAAGTCTGTATCACTCTTCAATATTGTTAGCATTATCATCTTCAATGATATGTTTATGTTATTAATGTTTCTTTAATTGTCTTTGTAGGTTAGCTGAACGAGGCATTTTACACTCTTTACTTGTCACACGTTCATAAGGTAAATGAGGATGGCACGACGTGTATCGTCTTTATTTAAAGTAACGCAATGGAGCTTTTTGAAGAAATTCGTAGCGGCGCCAGTGACAGTTGTATATCCTCAACAATTATACAATTCTCAAAGACAGTTGTTGACTTCCTCCACATCTCGTCTACCGTCTTTCACGTGTTACCGGTAAGCAAGTTCCTAAACATATTATCTAGAAATATTAAATAGTTTCCGAAAATTTTATGGTAAAGAAACTGAACATGTTTCTTAATTTTTTCCAGTTTTTTGACACTTTACTTATCCATTTTCATTTTTGTCTAATCACATATTACGAGAATGATGCAATAACCATCAGTCATATTTTCATTATAAATTATCTGATAATTGGAACATAAAATTTCATAAGTTGAAATTATTAAACCTATGGAGTTAAACAGAAACATTACATCATAGGAATTAAGTGAACAAGACCACCCTACATGCATAATATAATGGGACATTTTAAATGAATTGGTAAACATATATTTCCGCTTTCACAATTGAATCTAATTTTTGTTTTCCATTTTGAAGCTTTGACCTTAATTCAAAATTATCTTAATTTGAATTCATAGTTCCTTAAATATTGTGTCCTCATCTTCAAAATACTTTTCTTAATTAAATGTTAGTTTCTCAGTGTTGGTATTAATATTGCTTCTTTTAATATATTTTGCCTGTATTTGCTTTTATTATAATATTATTCCACCTACTTTACATCTACTCGTGGAAGGGTTTGTACTCAACATTCATGTTTTCATGCTCTAAGCCATTCTTCCTAACAAGTTCTCTGGTTTTAATGGTTATTAATACTAACTGTTAATTAAACTACGTAATGTTTCATTAACAACAACCAAATGTTTTATTATTAGTGGCCTAAAGCAGCAAAAATGCTGCCAAACATTACATGGAAAATGGTCTTCCAGAAAGTAGTACATACCCTGCTCAAGAACAACAAATAAAATACTCATGTATTACACTGAAATAAATTAAATATTAGAGCAAAAGCAATCTTCGCAAATACTGTAATAACATAATATAAGATATGTACAGAACAACCATACTACCAAGTATATCAATAAAGTTGATGTATGTGTTAGTGTGTACAGTATCAGAATATTGGAACAATACAGTAAAATATTTGCAATATTCAGTCATCGAAACTGTTTAAATGTTTTTGGATTTTTCCTGAGTTTCTAACCAAACCACAGACATCTCTTGCATGACAGAAGGCTGCATATTTTTCTTGCAATTTCTGTGCCCATTGGAAATTAATAATATGGGTACTTTCGGTTCCATAGCATTAAGGACAATCGAAGCATAGCTCAGTATCATTTATTGTACATCGGCCATCATATGGGTTTCGAATCCTTCTACAGTCTCCTCAGTAGGTATTGTGTGTTCAATATTAAAATTAATTAAACGTTAGTCTCCCATCACTTTCAATAAACTGTTGATGAGAAGCACCATTTCTGGCCATAATTCTAGGAGAAAAGAAACAAATTACACATGTTACAATTGTGTTGGAATACAGTTGGCTAGTACAGAATATGATGGATGTAGTAATGGCAAACTCATGAATTTGATCATGTAAACCCTTTTAAACATTCTAATTTTAATTACCTTTTTTCAGATATCAGCATCAGCAGTCAAGAGACTCAGATGAAAGTGATGATAATGATGTACCCAGAGTACAACGTATGAAAGAACATGAAATAGTTTTGCGAGATGTTATTGCAATAGGAGAACCATTGTCTAAAGATGAATGGACTAAAGTGAAACAAGAAGTTTTCAATTTAAATAGCTTTGTGAATGCAGAAAACATTGATGCTATTATAATGGGTTTGTGTATTAGTGAAAAACAGTTTGCTGTAGGCTCATCCCTATTGGATAGTCTGAAAGAATCTGGTATTTCTCCAAACACTGCAACATTAGCAAGGTAAGTGCTAAAAGTCTATCAAACATATTGCGGAATGTTAGCACCAATAAGAAAGTCTCTGACCGGAAGATCCTAGATTCGAGTCCTGACGGTGGCAGGATTTTCAACACTAGCTTTTCAGTTAGGTCGAATTCAGTCGCTGTCTGGAGGAGAATTCTAGCGGCTGGCTGCTCTGATCAGCAGTTTTCCTTGGTTTCTCCGATCAACACCAGGCGAATGCCGGAGCAGTACCCTACCAAACGGGCCGCAGACCGCACGCGATCTGTCCTTCCTCTTCCTTTTCCTATCCTCTCCCCTTACACACACACACTTACACTAACATGCACTACACTTATCACATACTCCGGGAGACCGGTCGGGATCTTAGAGTGCGTTCCAGCTGAGGCGTTGCCCTGCTGCTGGGAGAGTCCTGGTTAGGGGGAATCCCCATTAGCCGACGGTAGGTCGGCGCTGGATCTCGCCATCCAGCGGGGGAAGATCACCGCCATCTTCCGAGAAAAAGACATGCACTACACTAACGGGACTAAAGACCAAAGCAATTGACATGCCCGGAAACAATCAATCAATCAATCAATAAGAAAGTCCCATATCCAAAAGGTCCTCCAAGAATCCATAATTTGACAATATTTAAGTGTACAAACAACAGTGATATTTGAAGAGAAATTTTTATTTTCATAAAATTTTCTCATTCAAAGTAATTTGATTTCTGGTTCCTCAAACATTTGGAATTCCATATTTCAGACCCTGTAAAGTCATTATAGTTTATTCCTGTTCTTGATTCAAGGTAAATATCTTTGTAATGTGATTTAATGAGGATTGTAGGATTTGTAAAGGACTTTTTTTATGAATAATATCGCACTTCAAGATAACTACATTTCTTTATAAATTTGAAGATGAATTTTACAATTTTAAATGGCTGTTGAATTAAAGGGCAAATTAACACTTAAGCTAACAAAACTTGGTTCTAGACCAACTTTACATTTTCTCTGTGAATTTCTGTGAATTCTACAAGTACTTAATAAAATTAAAGAAATAAAACAAATTAGCCTATTTCATATAAAATATCATTTATATAAAAGTATATTTGTGTATATTCCAAAGCCACATTGTTTAGTTATTCCAGTGATTAATTTTTGTATCCCTTGTTGTTGTAATGCCTCAGAGAATCATAGATGATAAATAAAAATGTTTCTGTGTACTTCAAGGTTCTTGAAGTTGTGTTATGACTGCAAAGCTGGTGATGAAGAATCTGTTCTTGGCATATGTAATGAAATAAGAAACCGCTATCCAGTCATGGATGCTTCCACAGCTGACAATGTGATCCATGGCTTGGCACTAACATCACGTTGGCAGGAAGGTTTAGAGCTGCTGTCGGAAATTCGGTTATCCGCAGTGCCAACTTCAGCGAGTTTCAATGTTTTGGCTGAAGCTGCTTTTAAAAATGGAGAGCTGAAACTGGGATGGGAGCTTATGGAACAGGTACCAAAACAATTACATTGGTTTTAAAGAATATTGGGTTAAATTTAAAAACAACTTTCTTAAACGCAGAACTAAACATTAGTTTGATATTATCAAATACTATTATGTGAACTTTTAGCTATTTTTAAAAGCTTCTCTACTATTATATGGAAAATTCTGTCATTATTTTATTTAAAAGAGTATATGTGCACTGAAAGAAATGGTAATGATAAAAGAAGAACTTGCTTGAAATACATATTGTACTGTAATATTAAGTGTAATTTACAAAATATAAATAAAGTTTCTGTATACAATACATTCAGTTGTATTGTTTTTGTAGCTAAGTATTAGTGAAGTTTCATAGGGTTTTTTGTTTTTGTTTGTTTGTTTTTTTCGTGAACTAAAAATGAGAAATGTTCTGTTAAGAAAGCTTTTGAAAGAGAGAAATGTGTGAAACAGATTTGAATATTATTTTCATGTCAAGCATCTGTCTTGAATTGTTGTTATGTTTCCAAGAGTTATTTTCAACTGCTTCATTATCATATATGGCACATTTTCTTGTGCTACAAAATCCATACTCTCATTCCTTTTCTAAAATTAGCTGAATTAAGAATAAAAGATAACAAGTATTCTTAACAAATTCTGATGACCATACATTTTCACTCTCGTGTAATAGAAAATATTTTGCTTTGAAAATTGAGCTATAGATTGGATATTACAGTCCTGCCTTCAAAATAACTAAACTCCACTCACATCTATAATAGCAAAATGGGGGCACAAGAAAACATATGCAGATAATAATTAAGTAACTTGAGTTAAATTATTCAAGTTTCCTTAAGCCTTTATTTGATTTGATTATAAGGTGAATTCACCATTTCTATAAACCAAGTACATTATAATAATCATAACACTGTGACAATATTAAAGATAGCTTTTCTCAAGAAAAGTATTCAGTAATAAGAAACAAATGTAAGTTTATTTAATTCTTTTTCTATTCTGCAAATTCATTTGTCTTATGTGTTATCAAATCCAAATCCCTATGTCAGGGTCAATAACTATGAATATTTTCCATTAGTCTTATTTTTTTTTTTTAATTTCATCCCTGTAATATGTGATATTCAAATTGTGGAAGAATAGAGAAAGTTCCAGGAGGAGAGAAGGGGAAGGAGAGAGGAAGTCAAAGAGAAAAGAGAATGAGAGGTTTAATGCTGCAGAAACTATGGACAACAAATATTATTAAGCAAGTCAAATATTCTTCCTTTTAGATGTTGCAATTGGAACGACGACCTACTCCCCCAGTTTACAAAGCTTGGATTGACCAGTGTATGAGGACCAAAGGGAGTGAGGCCAATGTAATGATTGGACAGCTTCTTGACTTTTGGGCTGATCACGATCTTAGGCCATCTCTAGACGTTGCAGAGCACTTACGAAGTTGGTTTGAACATGATAAGTATTCCTGGGAAGGTTGCTTTACAACAGTATCTCCTAGGTAATTCATTGTTTAATAAAGATATTTTTACTACAGATCAAACATTTGGCTTTCTTAAATAATATAATTTTTTTGTTACTTGTTCTTGGCTCTGCATTTTTGACACAAGTGTTTGATGCATACAGACGTAATAGTTTTACCTTTGCTCTTATACCAGTTATACTTTAAATGCTAATCATTATTATTGGGTCATGCTTCTGCGAAGGGTGCATTTGTTTTGTATTGTGAAGTATTAGAGTCATTGGTCAATAGTTACAATAAGTATATTAATTTCTGTAGACTTGCAACAGACATGCCGTTTTAATGTGAATACTTTGTGGTTTATTGGCTCTTAAGAAAATTATTTTGAAAAAATACCTTGCTCTAGCTTGTATATAGTCACAACCAACTTATACACTACCAGTGAGGTACAAAATAGTAAATTCATCATTAGAAATGTTCAATGGGAAGATTGGTATTTACATTTTGCAAAAACTTAGCAAATACTTAAGACACACAAATTGAATATTTTGTAAGGTAACTTGAATTGTTAGCAATGTTTTTATTTCAATAGCAATGTACAGTGTTGAGTTATTATTTTATAAGACTAGTTTATTGTTGCCTAAAGTTTCAACCTTCATGATAAAGTTTCATTTTATTCTGCACATTTGCAGAGGTTCTTGTCAAAACTGCCGGACAGTGCTACGCAAGAGGAAGATAACAACTGAAGAATTTGAAGCAATGCGTAAACAGTTTTTTGAGCAAGTGATTGTTGGAAGTAACGTCTTTCTCAAATCAAACCCTGAGGAGTTGGAGACATTCCAGCAGTTTCTGTCACGCACAGCACCATACGATGTAGTCATTGATGGTCTAAATATTGCTTACTCTACTGGAAGATTACGACCCCAGCAGGCTGTGAAAGCAGTATGTGATTTCAGATGATGTTTAATTATCCCTTATCCTTGCAAGAGATTTTGGTAACATATCCAAAGGGTATGTTACAGGGAAAACATGCTCCATTGGTCACTGCATTATAATATGCGTTTATAAATGTTTTATTCTTTAACGTTTCTTAGCTAATGTTCTTATAACTTGAATTTTCATCACTAAAATCTCTTGTCTAAATGAAGTGTATTAGCTCATCAGAAAGAGCATTCTGTGTCATTATCATTCTTGCTGATATAATGATACATGAAATAAACCATGAAACTTCAACAAAACCAGATGTGAAATCTTTACTACTTATAGACATAAACAAATAAATTACATTATTTCAATTGTTGCATCAAATTCAAGATCATCGATCATTGTTTTTTGCCAAAAGAATTTCCAGTGTACTCGGAAAACTGCTTCTCATATCTCGGTTTCAATTCATCATCTTTGCATCTTGGCCTCTTCTCTGCATTACCTTTAAAATCATTATCTGACATTTGAGTGAATAAAGGATAACTGATGAATTATTTGCATCTTTTCTATTAACATTGATAAACAAGTGACAATTCATGTTGAATTTGTTCCAGTTGGAGTCAGTTGTTCAACATTTTGCCTCTCGAAAGAAAAGAATGTTAGTTTTGGGTCGACGACATATGCAAAATTGGCCCCAGAGGGAAATGAATTATATCCATGAACATGCATTTGTTTTTCTGGCTCAGAATCTGTAAGTTTCATTTTTCTGTTTTTATTTCTAAGTTTCATTTTGTCATTTTCATATCTCTCGAAAAATTCAGATTTAATTTTATTTTATTTTATGATTAGAAGGTATTTATTTCACTTATTTTCATCACATCAAAAATTTGAAATAAGGCTGATTTCTCTGATTTATTGAAATTGGTTAGTCTAATTTGTAAGATAAGCTTATACAATTATCAGATTAATGATATTTACTATATTAAATGTGTTTCTTGTGAAAAATACATTTGTGTTTTGAAAAGATATTTGTATATTCTTAAACATTGAAAGTATATTCTGTACATTCTTACTTTGAAAGGTATGAACAGAGTATTTTATTCACATTGATGTATTCAAAAGTAAATGAAAGAAGTGGTTTCTCAATGTAGCATTATCTTTCTCCTATTTGTAACCATTGAATATTATTATAATATTCACATTAAAAACAATATACTGTGTAGTAACAATTTAACCATTTCTTGCAGATCTCAGGATGATCCCTTCCTTCTTTATGCTGCAATGTATAGTGGGCCCTTCACACAGTTTGTTTCACGGGATCTAATGCGCAGTCATGTGTATCTTCTGAAAGATTCTTCTCTACGACGCATTTTCCGGCGGTGGCAACAACAGCGGCAATTGCAACTGATCCGAGCAATATCAGGACATGTCACCGTTATGGTAAGTTCCAATATGATTCGTAAAACTAACCGGCGAAGTCAACCCTTCCCATACCAAATCTTGCATCTCATTTTTTCTCCATCCATTCCAATGTCAGAGCATATGCAATATTTACTTTTCCTTTATAACCTGAAGTGCAGAGACAGCCTTTAACAAAGGCTGCTTATCGTTTTTGTAGATGATATGTAATGATAGAGAGTACTTTTTATCTTGTTCATGTCCCTTGTTACACGTGCTACTGTGAGACCACAATGTGATGAATGAAAAGCTAAAGAAGATATTTAGAGGTAGCATAAGAAGTCCAATTTGTCCTCTTTTAAAAATCCATTCCCCCCCTTAAAAACATCGACTTAAATCATTTTTTAAATCTTAAAAATACTGAAGAGAAGTTATGGCAATGGAATATGAAAGGGAAGGGAAGGAAAATTATTTTAGTGTGAAACATACACCCAAAGAAGTGTTTCAGGAATATAATTTAGCTTATTCCCTGAAATTTACCAAAAAATGTACCCACGTTAAGAAACCATTTATGATAAATTTTGTTTTGAGTACAGTTTTTTTCTTGTTTAATAAAAAAAAAGAAATAAAATTACTGGCACCTAGAGTTATTTAATACCGTCCATTGTAATTTCATTAATACACTCATTGAATTTCCTCCTGTTATTAATTGCTCCAGCCTTAAGTAAAACCTATAAGCCCTTCCAAAGCATCAGTTGCTTTGATTTGCCCAACTCCCGGGACAACCCGGAACTAAAAGTGATCCTTTTTGGGATAATCTGGTCAAGCATAAAGTTAATTATTTTGTTTGATGTATTCAAATATATTATTTACCTATTTTTTAGTAATTTGCAAAATAATCCAATTTTAAGAGTAATTTTTAGTTGTGGCAATTTTGGGGAAAAGATTAAAATGAAAAATATTGTCAGTATGGATTAATACATAAAATTTCTAATTGCAAATTATTTCTAAACAAATTTGATATAAAAATTTAACTATACATGTGTAGTTATGAAAAAAAAAAAGTAAAGTTTCTAACTTGAATTGAAATTTATACTGCAATGTTTCAGCCACCACTATCATACAATCCTTCAGTACAACAAGGACCTGGTGCTGTATGGCATGTTCCATATGATACTGAATTTAAGGCTCAACCAAAACAAATGTTTGAACCTCCACGACATTGGCTATGCCTGAGGGAAGCTGGCCAATGTTCGTAATTAGTTTGTGTTCTAGTGATGTCCAGAATTTTTGAGTTCTGACTTCGAGCCTAGTTAGCAGATTTAGAGGTTACTACTTATGTAATTTGATTTTAAGGATCTACAGTATTTTATAACTCAATACATCGAGTTTGTCTGTGGTAACTCGTGTACATCTAGGACATGAGGTCCATGAATGAGAACGGAACTAGTGAAATGGTTGTTTTAATAGAATGTACAAATTTTTGCACAAATTGATGAAACCAAAAATCTTTGTAATTGTTTAAACATTGTGACTAGTTGTTGGAGATTTTCTATTTGAAATGTTCTTTCAACATATGAATGTTGCATGAACGTAGTACTGATTTGGATAATTTGGAGAAAGATGTAGTGGCTGATAAGTCGTACGTTTTTTATACTTGAATGTTTTTAAAAGATGAATAATTTTGTAATCGGTAATTTGTTTTGTTTTATACAAACATTTTGTTGAGGTGTGAACAAAAAATGTTTTGAGAGAATGGCACATTTAGTTTGTCTTCTGAACTAGATACTGTATTTTGCTAAAATGAGGTCAGGTCATTGCTTTATAAGTTCTATTTTTCATATTTTAGATTGATTCCCATTGTGTTTTTTACATTATGATTTGTGTTGTAATTTGTTATAAACAGTGCTTGATTTCTTAACTTTTATATCCTGGAATGCCCCCCAAATTAATTATTAATTTAAAAAGAAATAGTTATATATTTATAACATAATTTAAAAATTATTTCTGACGTACTGGAATGCCGTTCCATCGCATTCTGCCAGAAATCAAGTCCTGGTTATGAATATTTGATGTGGAATCTCTTTGTAAGGCAATGTTGGTGAGCAAACCTGACTGATTTAATAATATTATTTATATTTACTTCGATATAATTCAAAATTTTGCAAGTATGGATTTCCCTTCCCAGTCTGTGGTAATGATGCCATCATCTTCCATGGTTTTACAGTTCTCTCTTCCATCCTAAATAACTAGATTTGGTATTTTATGTAAAATCAATGGTGGCAGAACTTCCATGGAATCTCTTCATGTATTAAAAGACTAGTCTACTACTTATATTTGTGGAAGATACCATGTTTATCCATGTTACTGGTGAATCAAGTAAATGTATTATTTTAATTTTCTGGGATTACAGTCAAAACATGAAAAAGTGTACCATAAAATTAGTAAATGAACTGTATATCTTGTTTCTTTGTGTAATAATAAGTTTATTCCTTGCTTCTGAAAAAAAAAAAGATTTATTGTGTTTTAATACAGAGAAGGGGTAGTCCTTACTCAATAATTTTACTGTCCAGTTGTACAAAATGCTTCAAAGCTTTCATAAATCAATTATATGAATTGAAAATAATTGAATATACTAGTAGATTTTTTGACTTTTCAAATGGAACAGTCAAATAACATTAAATTATATTACATTTTGTCTTCCTAATGATATTTGGTTTTCTCAAATGCATCTCAGTTAAGGGACTGAGAACAAAAAGCCAGGTTCATACATTTGTGAAAAACGTCATTTTCGTGGATTCTCTTTTGTGTTGTCTTATTGAATACCTTGACTTAGCAATCTTTTTTGGCATTGAGTGTGTATGTAGGTATGAAGTAATCCTCTGTTAAATTTCATTTTTGCCTCGTAACATTGCAGTTAGTCATTGCTTTTATCCCTTCAGACAGGCGCTTAGCGCCATTAGTAACAGGAGACTGTGGTGTCTTAAATTGCTTAACTTCCGTGATTTTGTGGAGCATAGATAAGCAATTCAGCTAATGACACTGTCATATTTTTATTTACAGACAGGTGAGAACGTGGGAGGTAGAGTCTGTACTTTGTTGTTTGTTATTTTTTACTTGAAAGACAACATTTGATGTGCATTGCATGTTTATATTCTATTTTCTATGCTTTTTCTTATAGAGAAAAACATATCCATTATAAAACTTCAAATCTAGAAGTTGTAAATAAAGTTTATGTTTATTTAAAACGTTTAGTCCACTAAATATTATATTGTTGATTGTTCAAGAAACATTGGAGACTTCAACTTTTGATTTATAATTCTGAATAGTCAAAACAAGAGCAGTAATGCTTTATTATCAGAAAATATACATTCATTTCAACACATAAGAAAATTATAAATAAATCAATTAAAGAATCAGAATTTTTCATTTGAGTTAACACTTTTTTAAGATGTGTGGCAGATATCAATAGTTAATTATGTATCACTAAATGAGATATCACAACATGTAAGATTTCAGGGAAGCTGAAGCATGGAAATAAAACACTTTCCCTTACAGAAAAAATGGTTTTCAAATGTTATTTTATAAAACTTGTATATGCAGTTTAGTATGAAATTTAAGCATTGCTACTACTGAAAGTACTGTCTTCGGCTCAACAAAATTCAGACAGTTGTATGATGCTGAATTGCAAAGGTTCACATAACACTTTTCAAAGAAGACAATACGAACATCAGGTTCCTGTTTGAGTTTCTCTGCCAAGTCTAATTGTATCTTCACCACATTACCAGTGAAACGATGAACATATGCATTTCCTGTGACAATGAAGTTGCAAATGAGGATCTGACAAAAGACAAATTATTGCTTATTCTTATTTTTTGTTTCTTACTAGATTGAATTTTTTTCGTGCTAAGAATTTATTGTGAAAATTTTCCAATACAGTTTCAAACACCATTAACCCACTGCTAATCATTAGAGAGAAAATTCACAAAAATTGTTTAATGTGGCATTGATAAGGTGAAAGCTATGCAACTATATTTCTGCATGTTTACTATTTCCTGTTTATTGGAATCAACATTGAAATTCTGTTATTGGTATGTGCTGTCAGGGTAGCCAAAGCCGATAGGGTACGAGTGCATTGGCGAGCTTGGTTCATCATGTTGCTTGCTCGAGTCTGATGTAGGCTTCATTGTTTATGGGGGAAGGGTCTGGCACCATATGGGGGGAAGTGGAAGTACGTTAGGGGTAGAAGGGGCTCTCTGGGCCATTCCCTATTCTGCTATAGGCCTACAGGTAGATGAGAGGATACAATGAGGACAGTGATGACCCAGGCCATGGTGAACAGCAGTTGTTGTTGTTGTTGTTGTTGTTGTTTTTTTGGGGGGGTGACCATCAGACGGGTCAGCGACACACAATGTGCGTGACAATCGGGAGAAAGGTCAGGGAGCTGATAGCAGGACCCCAGAGGGTCGGACTGGTTTAGCGGGATAGAGGAGTGTCAGCAGAGCCAGTTATGGCTGGTCTGAACTGACGTAGGTGTGGAAGGATATCGGCAGGGCCAGTTTGGGCCACACTGAACCGACTAGGGGTGAAAAGAGGTCAGCAAGGCCAGTATGGGCCCAACCGATGTTTGGGGAGACGCAGAAACGAGGTTCAGGGAGGGCAGGAGGGGATAACTGCCAATCTTGAGACAAATTAAAAAAAATTATATTTAGACATTTCATTTCTTGAATCTTCAAATTTATATTTTAAAAGATTTACTTGTTTCTGTTTTTGGAGAAGAAATTTAATAATAATTAAACAAACAATAATTTTATTAAGCTGAGCTAATAATATACATTAATAAATTGGTGAACTTTAGTTCAGTATTATAAAATGCACAAGATAATGTTCAACGTTATTGTGAAAATATTAATATATCCTCTTTCAATTATATTTTGCTTTTAAATGTTATTTACTTACAAATTAAGCAGTTTCATGCCTAAAATCATGAATCATAAGTTCATATCATTCAAATTAACTCTCAAAAGTGAGTATTTTTCGTTTATTATAGACTATTGATATAAATAAAACAATAAATTCTTTCAATCGTGCCAAAACTCAAAGATTGCGTGCTAATTACAATAATTTATTAATATAAATTTTAAAATATGTATCATGCAGTTATGTATAAACATTTGTAATCATAATAAATAATGAACACTTTCGATATATGATTCGCTGAGAAAAATGCATCATTGAATTAGCAGTTCAGACTGTACATATAACGATGAGGATCATCACCTCTGTGTTCAACTAATCTAATTAATAACATTCAATAATAATCAATTAAATAATTAACAAAATTGGAAACAGTGTATATAATTGCAGCACAGTTAACTTAAAACATTAATATAAATGAATATTTTCATGTTTATAAGAGTGCCTAAAGTTGCCCCCCAATAAAAGATCCGAAATTCCGCCTCTGGGGAGATATACCATCTGCGCACGTTTTCTTGAGTTCCAGAATATCTTACCAACATTTTAACTGTAAATAGGTGAACAATTAATAAAAGTTATAAAAAAGTTATGTTTGACATATTTGATAACTAGACATTTTTGCTCCTGAGTTGCAGAAAAATTATTTGCATGGGTAAATGAACTGCAGATTTGATTTTTTTTTTTTTAATTTTATTTTAACAGAATAGTAACACACCCCAGGCTCTACTCTTACCACTACTACCGAAAGGGGAGCTCATCAAAACATGCAAATAGGAATCTACACTTATGTAGCAGAAGCCAATCAAGGGGTCATCTCAGTATTTGCTTAATGGACCAGGGAAACTGGAAAAGACCTGATCGAGATGGGAGCGCTAGTAGGTTAAAACTCGATCGCAGACAATGTTCTCGTAGCTTTCAGTAAAAACATGTGCATTTTCCTTAAACATCAGATTTATTATTATTTTTTTTTTTTTGTGTAATTACTTTTAAAAGTAGAAAATGTGTGAGGATGACTTTCCTCTTCTGAGAAACTGCTTCTGAGTTCAGGATACGACCATGCACGAAATTTTGCTCTGTAGAAAAACCGTTTTCACTCGAACGTTCGTGTTCGTCCAGACGGGAAGGTAGTAAGGAACGGGAAAAACCGTCACGTGGCCTACACGTGTGGGTGGGAAGAAAACAAACTCCAGCTTTATCTACTTGGCTGTCCGGGAGACGCCACGTCCGAGGCATAGATGCCAGTTTTTGACCATCACATTGCGTCATTTGCCAGGGCAACAAGCGTTTTGCCCTGAGGAAGGATACAGTATGACGGCCAGAATGTTGGCATCTGTGTCTCGGAAGTGGCGTCTCCGGGACAGCCAAGTAGATAGGGGAAGCCTACGCTTTCAAACTCCAACCTTTTCAACTTAAGATTAATAGTTATTTATGTAACAAGTTCTCTAAATTAGTCTTTAAGGACGAGACCGGAAGGTTAACTACGAGGCGGAGCGATAGCGGAGTCAAGTAGATAATCTTCCGACCGAGTCGTTAAAGGCTAATAGAAGACGTGTTACGTACAATGTTTTTTGTTATTTTTGGTTATTCAAGATAAACATTTAACACTTTCATGGGTTAAGAATTGTCATTACTCTCGATGCTCTGTAGCAAGGGTTATTGGTACCGTTTTTAAATAACATCGCAGTGGGCGGAAGGACCAAAAGGACAAATGGGGAGAAGTGCGATAAAGCGAGGAAAGGAGGGCGAAGTGGACAATATGGGACAATGGGGACAAAATTGGAAAAGAGTAAGAAATGGACAAAATGGGACAACGGGGACAAAATGGAACGAGGACAAACCTACCTTTTGTGTGCTTTGGCATTAATCCTTCTCAGTCTTACTAGGCGAAATCCGCTTTCTTTACTCTGAATGCTTACCTGACCCTTTCTTGAACACTGCTTTAGCACAGCTGTTATTGACAGTTTGATTCGTGGTTAACATATGCTGGTTGTAATAGTTGTATGGATCACTGCATTCTTCATCCGATTTAGAAACGCTGCCGCAGGAAAAGCAGCTCCAAGTTTCTACTACTCGGCCGGACGCGCGATAAAAAAAAACAAAAAGAAAGATGCAATCAGACCTCATTCCTCGGTAGACATTAAGTTTTACAGCAAAGAATTCTCAGATGTATTCATATTTAGTATTTACAATCATCTTGCTGCTAGAAATTAAACGCGATCGCAGGCTTCCGCGGCCAGTGTCATGTGAGGGTTGTTGGCTGCACGGGCCGACGATCATATTGTGGCCTTCTTCCGGTTCTTCAGCACTCCAGCCCTGAAGAAGGCCACGGTATGATCGAAACGTCGGCATCAATGCCCTCGACGCGGCGTCACCCGAACAGATGAGAGGCTTCAGAAATTAAAAATGTTCCAATGTTGGCAGGCCTGATGGCGAAAGGGCTTGGAGCAGGTGCGACCAATTATACGGACGTCTGGGTTGTGGGTTCGAATTCCTCATGAGGTATGAATGTTTTCAGTTGTGTTTGGAGCATGTTGCCTCTAAACCTTGGTTGTTTCGAAGTATGTTGCCCCAAGGTCGAATTAACGTACCTCCCCTCCCCAGCACAAAAATGTGTTGTCCCCCTCCAAAGAATCTAATATTTAAAATATTTTTTAATACAAACCTTTTTACTTTTAGTACAGTAAAGAATTTGAGTAAGACTTATTTTATGGTTACAAATATATTTGGACATTTTTCCAGGACGCTGGGCCCTCTAAGGATAGGAGTCCCTAAGCAACTGCTAATTTTGCTTGTGTGGTAATCCTGCCTTGCTTGGTCCTACCGACAAATTAGTGTGCTTTGAATGTCTTGTGGGTACTGAGGAACTGGTTCCCCCTTTCTTCTCCTATATTATTATATAGGAGATATATCCGATGGGTTTTGTGGCTCTCACACCAACCAATCTTTATAAATGAAGTCTCTAAAGAGAATTTCACGGAAACTTGTCGAATTACACTTCAACTTTAAAAATATGAAGTATTTGTTTTAAAAAACGCATCTGAATATTCGTGTCAAATGTAATCGGGGGCAGTGGTGAAACGTATATAGTTATGTAATTTCCTAACGAAGCATTCTAGGGCTTTAAAAACCTAAAAGTTTGAGGCTAAAGGTCGTTACTCACGCCGTGATCTATAGGATGCGATTTTGTTGGACATTCTATTACGTTTTTGCTGGTTCGGCGCATCTCGATACTATCCCACCTAACTTTCTAAATTTGCAACTGTGTGTGAAATTGAATTACTTTATATTGTACGCGATTGAATTGCACGAGTATACCTCTCTGTTTCCTCTGTGTACGTCTCTCCTCACTAAAGTTTATCGGTCACACGCGTCTTTAACCCCTGTTAACATGCAACACCGCATGTTTGTTAAGTGTATGTGTACCTTCCTATATGTTAAGAAATTTAACATCCTTAGCAACTTAAACAACCATCGATTCATGGCAAGTCAAATGTTTGTTTAGGAAAAAACACGGTGATGGACAAAACAAATCAGATTCAAACAATTCAGAAGTAATTCACGTTTGTTGAGGAACCATTATTTTTAATTGTAATATTATTAATAGTACAATTAGAAAAATGTATATTAGGTAAATTAACATAATTTTCCTCACATGCTACCAAATGAAACTACTCTGGTAATCGTATTTACTGACGATGTGAAGGTGTCGCCACTGGAAGTCAACGCGCCAATATCCTAACCGAACGTCGTTTCAGGGGAATTATTTGCATCCATATTTCTCGAACCACGGTATACGAATATTGTTTATACAGATATATCGCAAGCAACACCCCACAATATCGTACTAACGTGCCGCAGCAACAGAATTAATGTGTTTACTATTGTAGAAATGTAAATGTTCGCATAATTCGTGAAATTTTATGGTGACCGATTTAAAATGCTGAACATATCACGAAATGTCAGTGTTACAACTATCTTGTCCAAATTGAAAATATCGGCTCCGCCTCGATTTTTAACTTTTGGCCTCGGCAGTAATAACACTCATAACATTTCTAGGTATGTTAATAAATAAGAAAAGTTTGTATTGACAAGAATGCATTGCACTGTTATGCTAAAATACTTTGTTGGTACAATTACAAGGACACGGATAGAAGTGATGGGGGATAAAAGGATCTTGAAGAAAAAATATATTATGGGCTTAATATGGAAATGCAATGATAGGGAAGATGGTGAGGTTTAGCATGCGAGAGTTCCCGCACGCGTACGCTAGTAGTAAAATACGAGGGTGGGGCATAAGTAATGGCAACTATTTTCTTTGGTGAGACTACGAAAACAGGTGGAAAATGTGAAATATACACATGAAAGAACAAGGTGTGAACTAAGTGCATGGGAATTTAACGACACACCAAAATTGTGTTTCTCATATTAATTAAGACCAGGAGAGGTTGCTCAGTGCATCAGTTTGCCACGTGCTATTGATGCCACTGCAGTGCCTCTGACTGGAAAGTTCTAGGTTCGAGGCTCCACGGCGGCAGGATTTTCGACACTAGCTTGCCAGCGAGGTCAAATTCAGTCGCTGTCTGGAGGAGAATTCTATCGGCCGATTGCTCTGATCGGTAGTTTTCCGTGGTTTCTCCGAGCAACACCAGGCGAATTTCGGAGCAGTACCCTAACAAACGGGCCGCGGACAGCGCGCGATCTTTTTGTCCTCTTCCTTGCCCTATCCTCTCCCCTTACACACACTCGTACACTAACATGCACTACACTACCACACATGCCGGGAGACCGGTCGGGAGTTTAGAACTTGTCCTGACTGGGGCGGTGCCCCGCTGATGGAAATTCTTGGCTGAGGAAAACTCCGCTAGCCGACGGTAGGTCGGCGCCGGATCTCCCTACAGGCCGGTGGGGGAAGATCGCCGCCACCTCCCGAGCAAAAAACACGCTCTATTCTTACGGGACTAATGACCATAGTAGTCGACGCGCCCGGATTCACTAACAATCATATTAATTTCCTCACATGTATTTGAAAGGACAGTACTGATTTCATGTTCCAAAGCAGTTTAGAATACACGAGTTCACAACATTCCAGAAGCATTACGTACATGTTTTAAAGGCCCGATTATGCAGATGCTTCTTTACTGCACGTACCACATCGGTCCGTGCACTCACATGTCGTCACGTGCGTTACTGATCATTGGTTGCTACGCGTCTTGCAGAAACT
This sequence comes from Teleogryllus occipitalis, assembly GCA_011170035.1. NCBI lineage: Eukaryota > Metazoa > Arthropoda > Insecta > Orthoptera > Gryllidae > Teleogryllus > Teleogryllus occipitalis. Next base: position 79,359 of record BLKR01003770.1, on the reverse strand, counting down.
CTCCTACCCATCTTTCGATTGGATAGTTCCGGTATGGAAGGGCATTAGTCCCAAGAGCTTCCACCAATTCCCTGTGACATTCTGGGCCATTTCTCCCGTTGAGATCTGCTATCTTGCTGTATGAGTGCTGCACGAAAAGCGTTGTATTTATCTCGCACGCGGCAGCCAGACAATTGATTTTCCATTGCTCTCTGTGCTAGTAGAGACTCACAGAGCCATCTGTTGTTGTGAACACTCATCAGTACAGAATTTCTTTCACGCGACAAATAAAATTGTGTGATCCGGTAACATTTCTTTTAGAAATAAATAATTGCCATGACTTCTGCCCCAATTCTCGGATTACATCAATTAATTCGTCGTCTAAATTAATTATAATACTTTATAAATCGTGTTTCTGTAAATTCTATAAATATCGAATACATTTGACAATTAAATGCGAAAGTTCTTTTAATGTGATCATTTTCTCCATCATTAATTACCTAAAATGAATTGTAAATTAGGGTACAGGGGGCTTGTAGCGTTGCTGTCATCATTTTCCCCTGAAGTCAGCAATGCAAGGTGAAATATTAAAACGCAAATTCCTGCGGCCGGGAAGTTCCTCATATTTATCCTGGGTCGCTGTAGCTGAAACAAATTAAAACATTATTAAAATTTTGTCACAAAGAAATTACGGTGATTCTTGAAGAAATCAGGTATTTTTTATTTTTTGCAGAGAGGAGTCCGCGAGAAAATAATTGGCTTTAAAAATATGTATTTTTACTTTATTTTTCCATAGACAACGTCATAAATTATCGTACGCAATAACTCGTACAAACACCACAGTTATTGATTTTGAATATTTACCGGGAATAAGTGAAAAGTAGAATGTGTTTACAAAAATGTCTGACTATCGTCAGACAAATGGAACTGTCGAATAGTTAAAACCGTGGCAAAAGCTATTATTGCATTTATATAGGTATTGATGGAATATATAAGTTTTAAACATTTAGTGGACTAAGGAAATTAACTCGAGAATACAAGGTCATTTTTACTTTCGCGCCCACTAGGTACTTGCATAATAAAGAGTGATTATTGGAATGGAGTGAAAAGTGGCTATTTTTCTTTATAAAAATCACAGTAAGGATTCCTAATACCAAAAACAGTTGATAATTCATGCTTCTAATACATATAAAGTAAATTAATCCGCTAATACATTGTGGCAGAGCTATTCCGGGGTCACAATCTCCGATATGGTGCGCAAGAATCATTAAAAATACTTTGATTTTACGGTACGTGGAAGTTTCCATAAGTGACGATTCGAATGAGAGAATATTAGGGCACTTCTTTAATTATAATATTAATACATCAAAATGTAAATAAAATGTTTAATTAATAAAAATATTTTGCATTAAGAGTATTAAAATAGTATATTAGTTTGAAATGTTAAACTTTATTTCATGAGTACTTGTTTTGAAAATTTTTCGAATCAGTTTACATAACTGATGAGCACCATGTAACAGATACATTAAACACTGTTTTCAATTTGGTTGACATTGATCATATCACTCATCACTCATCTGGAAATCGTTGCCATCAAATATTTGAAAAACAATTGTCCTCCTGGTCTAAATGGGTTACCTTCAATACACTATTGAAAAATTATATTGTTAACATTTCACCAATCTTTCATTTTGTATTCAAGAAATCTTTAGAAGAGGAAATCCTCCCGAGTATATGGAAAACGAGTTTCATCACACCAATCCACAAAAAAGGTAGTCATTTTAACATTGAGAATTATAAGACTATTTCAAAGCTTTGTATTATCCCTAAATTAGTGGAATTTATTATTACGATAAAATAAACTAAAGATGCTCAATATCATGCTAGAAGAGCAACATGATTTCAGGAAAAATAGGCCCCCTGTTACAAATCTAATGATAATTGAACATCTCATCTTAGAAATCTTTGACCCTTTTAACGACATCTAGTCATCCCGAAGCTCTTCTCTCGCTAAAAGAGTTATCGGAGTATCTCTCCAATAACATTCTATGAATTTTTCGAGTTTTTATGCCCCCCCCCCTGATCACAAAAATCGTGTTCCTGCCCGCTGCTCTTCTTCAGTGCAAATAGCTAAAGATACCGCCGTTATTGTTATAACCCCCCTTCGCATTGAATATGGCATGTCAACTGTTGGCATACTAGGTATGTCCCAAAAGTAATGCGTTGTTTTTTTAAACAAATTAATTAATTAGGTACAGCAACTTAAAATTCTTCGATATATGACCCTTGTGCATCATACATTTTTCCAGCGTGATTTCCTTGCCACTCTCAGGAAGAAGAAATAAAAGAGGTCATCTTCGTCAACATATTATAACATAATATGTTGACGAAGATGACCTCTTTTATTTCTTCTCATAAGAACGTCAACAACACCACATAAGAATTCCCACAATTCACTCCCAGGAAGTCCTCGGCGAAGAAGTCCTTTAGAACTCTCGTCGTACTTGTTTCGATGTTGTCGAAAGTCTTGAAATGCGTTTCATTCACGACCCTTTTCGCTCGAGGTAACAAAAAGAAGTCCGCCGGAGCAAAGTGACTATACTTGTTTGTTCTTTTAATGTGACATCTGTGGGTGGTATCTCCAAGATGGAATTCGACACGACTTTTTGCGTCTTTCTTGGTCCTACCGCAAGATGTCGCACGAACGCGACCTATCAAGCAATGCTGCAGATCGACTCTAGCGGCAGGACTGATAATGACGCAAAAAGTCGTGCCGAATTCCATCTTGAAGATACTACCCACAGATACCGCGTGAGAAAACCCCAAGTATGAAGGGCGGATGTGAAAGCGTTGCCACACCGATGTGTGTCAGGTAGTCCCCGACAACGAAAGCGATGTGGGCCGGCGCGTTGTCGTCGTGATGCTTCCAGGAATCACTGGATCAACTTTCCTCCGCCATTCAGGGTCTGGAGCCCTTTTTTTAGAACTTGCCGTTTAACGGTGTGTCCAGGAGGTACGAACTCACTGTGCACTATCCCCTTTCGTCAAAAAAAGCAATGAGTATGACTTTTTTGCGCGATTTGCTCACGCGAGTCTTCTTTGAGCGCGGAGACGCCAAAGTGCGACGCCCCGCGATCTGCCCCTTTGTTTTCGGATCATACTCGAAGATCCAAACTCCTTCCCGGTGATAAGTGTGTCCAAAAATTAGGATGAAATTTCCGAACGTTTCTACCGACCTGTTTCTCAGCTTCATGTACTTGATTGCCTATCTTTCAACCAAAGATTTCTCCATCGTAAGTACGACACAACTACTACACGGGAACTCACAAACCCACACCTTCTAAGTTCCCCAGGACACGGAGACAACTGAACTAGGAACCGTTGAAAAGCTGAACCTCCCCTTACCCTATCCAAACTAGTCTGACCGTTCTGACATAGTGGCGTCAAAAAACTGCGACGAATTACATTTGAGACAGGTCTGGTAATTGCAATGCGGCCGAATTTATAACCGCGCCGTCCTCTTGAGTACCTCATGTGTGGGCAGCTGTGATTGGAGATGTGTAAGCGTAAGTAAATGCTAAGTAAGTATGATAAGTAAGCGCTAAATGGCATACACAACACACGTAAATTAACTTTTGAGACGACATTGTCAGAAGACCGAATGCTTAGTTGATTAATAACTAATTTTAAAAAAGAAAAATATATGACTTAACTCTCAAGGTGTATCATTCACAATGATAGGTTTCATTCTTGGATTATTCTTATCACTTCTTTCACTCGCATAATTTTTATTAGTAATTGTGCTGGGGTCAATTTATTTTATTTTATACGAGTTTGATTATGCAGTGGCGACGGTGCCTAAAGCCTAAAACAACAATGATTGGACCATTATAAGGCAGTGACCGTCTCCGATTCTCTATATCCCCCAAATGATGTAAGGGGGTTGAATTTGATTGATGAAATGATTTTGACGTAAAAAAATCGCCGACGCATCGGCTGGCCTGCCCAGCTGCATGAACGCCGCGCCGCGTCGCCCGCCTAAACGCGTTCAGTCCTGGCCTTCGACCATGAATACATATTATACAGTAAAATCTGTCTAAACCGGAACCTGCACAAGCCGGAACCCTACCTTAGCCGGAAAATTTCTCCGGCCTGTGAAGTTAAATGGCATTTAACGGAACACAGCATAAAACGGAACCTCTCCAACGCGGAAACGGAACGGTTTTTCGTGTCCTTCAGGTGAACAAAACTCTTTTAAAATGGAATTTCTATGAACTTAATGCAACTGTGAGAGAGACACGAAATGTTTTTAATTAAATAAATGCATCTGCAAGCTTGTTTTAAATTCTCTATCCTTGTGACACGCGATTTAGTCGTGGCAGCTGGACATTGAAAGAGACGGACTTCAGCTGTCGGCGTAGAATTTGACCTTGGAGTCACATCTCTCAAGGCGTAGGTCGTAGGGGAATTCCCTTTTTCCCGACTCTCTGAACATGGGAAGGTGTAGGGCATAGCTTCTATTCTCGCGCTCCCTGCCCCGCGTCTAAAAAAACCCTCGACCAGATACGCATTTCTCAAGGCCGTGCGAGGGTATCAGAAAGTCATACTACTGGGTTGTCACGCACTGTGTGTTGAGAATCTGTAAGTAGAGCCAGCAAGTAGTTCCAATACAGCAAGTAAGAGGTGTGTTTTTTAACTCCCTCACAATCTGTCAATGATAAGTGTTTAATATTCATTTAATAATGGTTTCTTCCATAAATACGTTATATGTTAATGTATTTTGATAATTATAATGAAGTCGTGTAATCTACTACTTTTAGGGCAGAAACGTTAATACCACAAGTGACATAAAATGCGCTACCTTGCATAAAAACGGAAACCTCCCTAAACCGGATTTATTTTGTGTCCTGATCGATTTCGGCTTAGATTTTACTGTACATGATCGAAGGTCCCGACCTGGCTGAATGTGCGCCCGTAGCCTGGAAGGTTACTGGCGATGTCCCTTGCATTCGTTGCTTCTTTCGGACGTCCAACGGGTGTGGTTTTCGATTGATTGATTGATTGATTAGTGCTTCCGGGAGCGTCAACTGCTAGGATTATAAGTCCTATAAGTAAATGGCCAGGTATCTCCCACCAGCAGGGCACCGCCCTAGCCGGTGCAAGCTCTAAGCTCCCGGCGTGTGTGGTAGTGTAGTGCATGTAAATGTGTAAGTAAGAGGTGAGGATGGGGCGGAGAAATCACGTAAACTACCGATCAGACCAGCCGGTCGCTAGAATTCTCATCCAGACAGCGGCTGAATTCGACCTAGCTACTTTAGTATTCTCAATAATTGAATCACCTTGGTAAATGTTGAATGTTACTTCCATTGCTAATACACAAGATAAAATGTCAGCAGGTTTATGTTGTCAGGGAAGATGGATCCAAAGGAGTGGGTACTTGAATCAAACGCAACATACTTCATCAAGTAATGTATGAAACAAGTAATGTACTTCAGCTTCCGGGTCAATGATCGCCCACCTCGATCAGCTCGTCCAGTTTCCGTGATCCATTGAGAAAAGCTGAGATGACCCCTTGTGTTGCTTCTGGACATAAATGTAACTTCACTATGCGCACGTTTTGTTGAGCTCTCCTTTTGCTTGCAGTGGTTGTAGTAGAGCTGAGGGTGAGTTACTGTATAATTAAGAATGCAGAAAAATCAAATATTCAATTCTTTTACTGATGCAAATAGTTTTTGTATAACTCGGGAACGAAAATATCTAGTTTTTAAAGTGTTGCTAATCTCATGTTTTTTAAATTATTATTATTATTATTATTATCATTATTATTATTATTATTATTATTATTATTATTATTATTATTATTATTATTATTATTATTATTTTAGCTTTCATTCATCTTTCATATATTTATCGTTAAAAATGATTATGGGATTCTGGTACTCAAGAAAACGTGCGCAGATAATCTTCTTCTCATATACAGTTTTTACTGTTTTTTGACCAAATAAATCAAATCAAACGAATTTTTTTACGAATTTATAAGGAAAGGGGATTTAAACTAATCCCCCCCCCAATAAAAAAATTGTTGGATGCAACTGTGTCATATGCATTGTAAGTTACAGATTCCTTGTATTCATTAAAATTTACTTTCTATATTTGGTGTAAAAAGAACGTACGTACGGACCTCTTTGTTGTCAGTTTTGTATCTACGTTTTTCCTTCTATGTTCAAAATTGGAGTTGAAATCTAAAAAGCGGACAACTTCATCAAATCGTATTATGAGGTAGATGTCTTTACTAGACTTTTTCCGTACAGAAGTAACAGAAATCTTACCAGTATTTGGTCATTATAAGATTGCAAATAGTATTTCTTCTCTCAATAACTTGGTTGCTCACCCAGTTTGAAAGATTACCACCGTTATCCACACAAGAAACTTCTTAAAGATTGTAAATATCTTATTTTTAGAACAGTTATTGACGTACAAGTCCATGATTATGAGTTTCTCTAAACCATAAAACAAAAGAGTGATGCATGCTGGCAAGGCAGTCTAGAAATAGCAGTCTACACAATAGAAGTGGTGGTGTATGGCGGCAATACCTTATATTACTATTTAGAGTGTACCCGCTAAAACAAATAACAAAAACCTTAATTTGAAGTATCCTGACTGGGGCGCAAATTTTATGCTTGCCATGGGCACCTAAATACGCCTCTGCTTTGACCTCACTCCATGAAGTGCAGTAGATTTTTGACTCTGCTAAATCAAATTCAGCTGTTGTCTGAAGGAGAATTCCAGTGGTCGGCTCCTCTGATCGGTAGTTTCTCCGTGGTTTCTCGGTCAATACTAAGCGAGTGCCGGAGCAGTGCCCTCCAAAAATGGTCATGGATCAACGTTTCTCATCCTTGTTTCCTCCTCTCCCCTTTACCCTCACACTTCCAAGCATTACACCACTAGAAATATTGGGAGCTTAGAGCTTGCTCCGGCTGCGACGGTGCCGTGCTGGAGAAGATACACGGAGGGGGGAAACCCGCCACAGACGTGTGTCGGCTCCGCATCTCACGTTCCAACGGGGAGGAACACCGCCACCTCCCGGCTATAAAAACCTAGGGTTCGAGACCCGATGGTGGCAGGATTTTCGACACTAGCTAGATAGCTAGTACGAATTTAGCCGCTGTCTGGAGGAGAATTCTAGCGGCCGGCTGCTCTGATCGGTAGTTTTCCGTGGTTTCTCCGATCAACACCAGGCGAATGCCGGAGCAGTACCCTAACAAACGGGCCACGGACCGCGCGCGACCTTTCCTTCCTCTTCCTTGTCCTATCCTTACCCTTTACACACACACACTTACTACACAACCACACATGCCGGGAGACCAGTCAGGAGCTTGTCCCGGCTGGGGCGAGGCCACTCTGGTGGGAAACACCTAGTTATGGGGAAACCTCGGGAATCTTGACGGGGTAGGTCGGCGCCAGATCTCGCCATCCAGCGGCGGATCACCGTCACCTCCTGCGTGAAGAAAATGCACCACACTTACGGGATTAATGACCAATCTAGTTGACGTGCGCGGGAACACGAAATACTGTTTCCTCTCCCACGGTGCAGGTGCGACCAGGAGGTGGGGGAGTTGGGCAGCTGGGGGCAACTTGCCCCATGCACCGAATTTGTATTCATTCGAAAGAAATGAAAAATAGATTTATCTCTAATCGAAATTTAATGCTATAATTTATTTCTGGTGCTTGGAGAAATAAATACTGTTTATTGGTGAAGATGAAATGTATTTGAAAGAATGTCCCCATACAAGGAAATCATGGAGTGTGATGATCTTTTCTGGAATTAAAAAATAGTTCAAGGACTTCAAAAATATAGAGGTAGTTCAAAACTTGGAGTGAGGTACCTCTCCCCAAGCAGATGACTGGGTAAAACACGAGCTAAAAGCACATCATTTCAGAATGTTGGGCTGGGAACTTTTTTTTGACTGTTATATACATGTTTACCAAATTGACCATAAATCTTGTTAATCTGAATCAAAATTAATTTGAGAGTAAAAATAAAACCAGCTTTGTGTCGGAATTGAGCATTCAGTAAATAACAAATCCTACTTTTAATTACATTCTGACATAAAATATTTTGTGCCAGTAAAGGGTTGGAACATGCCAAATAATGAAATAAAATAAATAAAAACTTAGCACACATTTTATTCTTGATTTAAATTCCTTAGTGAAATAACAATTCACTCACAGATTTATAACATCAACATGAAATTTAGACAAAGTATATATTTTACAAGCAGCAAAAAAGAACTCTGGTTTGAGGCAACAGGCTTGTTATTACATAGGCATGTTTTCTTGAGTTCCATAATCTTTCCCTCGCTCACTTTACCAACATTGTTCTTATTCATAACTGAAGATAGCAACACATCCATTATTGACAATATTTGTAAACAAAAAATATTCATTCGTATTAGTAATGGGAAACGAGCTATAGATTTCACTTGAAGGTAATATTGAAATAAAAATAACCAAACCTCTTACTCCTCTTGCATTTAGCGAAATGAGTTCAAGAAAATGTGAGCAGATTACACAAGAATGAAGTTGGAGATATTTCAACAAATTTAGTTTTTAACAATTTCCACACATAAAACAACGACACAAACAACAACGTCAACAACAATGCAACAAATTAAATAAAAAAAAAAAAAAAAAAAATTAAAAAAAATCCATGCCCAACTGTCTGAAGTTGTATCTTACTGAGCATCTATCTTCAATCTACATTTTTAATTTTGGGTTCAATTAGTTATACAATGTCATACTCTCATTGCTAAATTTGAAAATCATTTCTAGAAAATTCATACAGTCCTGCAACAATTCTGAAAATTGACAAAAAGATAAGGAAACTACTGTCAATGAACTGTAACAGGCTCTGTGAAATGCTACAAGAATGTTTCATAAATAATCAGTAAATTAGCCACCATACATTGTTCAATTTAGATACACTCTCGATGTACATGCAGTTACCTGTTTATTAATTTCAGATCAACATTTCATTAGTGGACCTACAATTTATGTTATCATGTATTTACATTACTGTATATTAATGATTTTTAAGGTTACACATTTTTCTTTGGCATTATCTTTCTCATTTGTCATGCATGCGCTATGAGAACATGATGTTTGCATTTAATATTTAGTTAAACTTTTCTTTAGCTTGGCTATTCCACAATGTACTTTTTGTTTTGTATGTAGTTTATAACATTGTAAGTAAAAGTAGTCGAAAACAACCTTGATTATAGAAACTGAAAAATTAGCAGTTTTATACCAAAATACTTTTACAATAAAGTTGCTTCATTTGAATGAAAGTCAACAAGGCAGTTCTGCTCATTAGCCTCTATACTTTACATAAATCCACCTTGTGACTCAGAAATACAAAAGTTACCAAAGATTTTTTGGGAATCAGAATAATACGTAAGTTAGATCTCCACATCCTTATGCAGTTCCTGCAAATGATGTAGCTAAAATAAAGTTCAACCAAAAATTCAAATATCAAGATTTTCTTCCCTCAATGCCCACTAGAATTCAGGACAAAACATTATAATGGATAAACACTCATTTCAAAACTTGAATATGGCTTCACTATGTGTATGTTTTCTTGAGCTCTCCTTTTGCTAGTTGCAGTGAAATGAGGGCCTGGATTATTATTCTACAAAATCTAATCTGTACTTTGCTGATCCATACAAGTTTTCTATTACTCAAGAGCGATATTTCTGGTTTTCAATTGTTATTAACCTTGTTATTATTCTTTGTTGACATCTTTATAGTTTAAGAACTGGGTAGGTATTCTGGAGCTCAAACAAACATGCACAGAGTATACATCCTCACATGTCATATAGTTTTTACTGCCTTTTTTAACAATAAATAAATCAAAAACTTAACACACACATTTATTGCAGTCTTAATACAGTAGCATAAATATTGTAAAGAAAATCTATTTTGAATAAGATAATTCTTGGACACATCACAATCTTTTACATTAAAAATAATTGGTTTTCATCTGAATGACTTCAAAACTCACAATATACAAAAATCACTGGCCTATTATCACACTGACTTTAAAAAACCTACTTCTGCACATAATATATACAAATGTTACAAATATTTGATAAAACTAGTCATAATTCATGTTGTTTCTTCTTTCCAAGTCCCGAATTTCTACTATATCCATTTTGAGACGTAATTTCAGAATTTGCCTCCAAATTACTTGACGGTGTTGAGGAACATCAATGCCAAGTCTCATCAAGGTACTTTCATTTATACGTAGAAGTGTACGCCCTGTTATTTCATGCTGCAATGAATCAATATTTTAAATAATATTTGCAATACAAACAAATGAAATTTTGAAGGCTGACAAATTCCATGACATACATAAATGAACATTTCCATACCTGTTGAAATTTGTCAGAGTACAGAGGATAATAATCAGTGCAATGCCTCTTCAGCCACTTCTGTACATCCTGCACAGTCCACAAATATACTGGTCTAGGACGAGCTGTTCTGTTCTAGTAAATAAATGCACAGGGTTAGTTAATCTCGATCTGTCATTAACTAAAGTGTGCATTACAGAATTGCAATTTACCTTCGGTTTATTTACTGCATTAGTTTCTTCAACCATGTTGGAATGCTTACTTACGCGTTTTATAAATTATAAAATTAAGGATCACACGGGATTTTATAATGAGGTTATCCCCTTGCTCTCACTCGACCTACCCCGCCCATTCCTTGCTGGTGTGGCTGGTTCTCTCGATTCATTTCTGATTATATTACATAATGGGAAATAGGAATGGAGAGAAGTGATTGAAAAGATACACAAGTCACTTTCGCGTAAAAATACTGCACGCAGAAAATGTGTGGCTGTTTGGTTTATGGGGTAATATTATCTTCAAAGTACTAGTTAAAACCCTAGAACATGTGTCAACTATACTACATCGAAACTAGCGATTGAGCGGCGAGAAAGGAAAGTTCATCTCCCTCTTTTGCTCTCTCCGGAGATCAACCAGCGCCATCTGAAATGTTTCTCCAGAGGGCGCTGGATCAAACCATGGATATAAACTCCATGGGAAAAGGTGCAAAGCTGTACTGCGTAGGAAGAATGGTGGCGATTGGAATGACCATTTTGACCTCCGAAATTGTTATCCGTCTTGTACGGTGAAGACATGCGCTGTTAAATCTTTTGATTACAGGCCCTTGTGAGTTGCTTAATGAAAAAGGAAGATAATTTGTTTTCATTTATAATGATACTATGATTTGGTCTGTTTGCTGCAAAAGAGATAGACATTTGTCATTCGAGGGACATTGCGGATACTTTCTGTCAAACGGAGATACAGCTTTCGGTGTTTTCCAATTGCAGTTCGTAGGCGCAACACAATGAATAAAGAATAACGTGAAAAACTTGTTCAAAGCTCTTGACACGGTTGTTAATGGATTTCATACATGCGGTAAGTTAATTCGTGTTTAAAGTCCCGGTAACGTAATGATTTGTTAACAAGTAATCGCATAGAAAATGTTTCCAGAGCTCGTCTTGCCGATAGATAAAAACAACCCAGATTTACCGAGTTTGACAATGCAAAATCTTACTGCCAATATTTTAAGGGGTTTATTTATTTATTTTTTTTATTAAAAATACAATTGACATGTAGTGATACATGGTATAATGGAATAAAAGTAATTTACTTTATCATTAACTTGTACATACTTGTTTCCCTACGTCTTACCTTTCCCAAAAACAATTATACAGTTTTTTTCTCGTGAATTCTAGGATTTTGGAAAAATAAATGTAAGTCTAACAAGATTACTTCAAGTGGGTAGCAGAGAAAAATAACTGAAAGGACTTCATTATTTTGAAGTATCTATTCAACAGAGTGAGTATTTGTATGAATCTAATACCAGTCAGATCTATAATGACAAACCCTTTTCTGGAGAAATGTGACAATTTGATTAGGTATTAGATGCATATCTAAAACTAAATGAACTTTAGGAATATTGTGCTATTACTGTTTAAATAAGCTTTGTGAATCAAAAATGTAATTACAAATTCTAAAATTGACTGAATGTGATGATTTTCTAAAATTGTTATTTTTCCAATAATATTTTCCATTTATTGTTGTCATTCACTTCAAAAAATCCATGATAAACTATTTTTTGTAAGTAAAACTATGAAGCAACCAGGTTGTTCCCTTTTGTATTTTTTATTATTACTATATGTCTTTTAATATTATTTTACAGTAACATATCTGGCCCTCAGTTTTATATTTGGCAGTAATAAAGTGCTATTTATCCAGTTTTTCACAAGTATATCTTACCCTGAAGAATGGTCGGTGGGAAATTGTTACACCAGTTAGAACTTGATTTACTATTAAATTTTTTTAAAATTAAATTTAAATTTATTTAAATTTAGACATTGCACTATGTATAAATAAAACAATTTAAAAAACAACCATGTATGTTACCATAAAATAAACAAGCTGTTAATTAAACTAATGGTAAATGAGTGGGGGTATGGATTCTGGGGCTGAAGAAAACTTGCACTTAAAATATAGTTACCTTACCAAGTAAGAAATACAGAGCTCCCTATTTTTGACCTTCTGCATAATATGTACATTATGTCTTTTGGTGCATTGTAGGTGAAAATGTATTGGACAGCACATCTGGAAGATGGGCCTTTAGGGGATCCCAATCCTGCTGTTGCAGTTGGGAGTAGGATATATTCTTTTGGATGGCCAAATGCCACCAAAAAACCAAGTGAACAAGTGCCCATGCATGTCCATGCTTTGAACACGGAGAACCTGAGTTGGTCGAAGATACTGCCAACTAGCAAAGAAGAGCAGAGCAGCTCTTACCCAAAGCATCGATTTGGACATTCTGCAGTAGTGTATGAAGATAAAATTTATATCTGGGGTGGAATGTTTAATGAATATTTTTTTGATGAATTATTGTGTTTTGATCCTTTAACTTTATCATGGAGTATTCCGAAAGTATCTGGAACTGTGCCGCAAACTCGCAATGCCCATTTTGCGTTTGTTATAGAACATAGTATGTATTTAATTGGAGGGTATGTCAGGCGCACCAAAAAGTACTCACCAGATGTATTTGCTTTAGATTTACGTACAATGCAGTGGAAATACATTGCCGCTCACTCTGGCCCGTATATGTGGGAGGGAATTTCAGCATGTGCAGTTGGTCATCGAATCTACATATTTGGGGGAGAGCTGTATCGGTCTCATTGGAATGGCGGGTCGTTCTTAGACACAGTGTCTGGGAGGTGGCATAGAATTGTCATTTGTGAGAGCTGTCCTCTTACATGGAAGAGCCCAGCTTTTGTGCATGAGAATAGCATCTATGTGTTTGGGGGTACGTGCCCCAAGTCAAATTGGGATGGCATCTACTTGTTGAAACTGGCAACTGATACAAACCGATGGGTAGAAGTACACATGCCAGGAATGTCTCCAATCCCACACGTCTTCCACGCGTGTGTTGTTGTGAGTTGCAGAGTTTTTGTGTTTGGTGCCAAGTGTCGATTTGCTGGAAACAACGTTGACTTGCATATTGTTGATTTCCGTCCCTCTTTGTATATGCTTTGCCTGCGAGTGGTCCTTCAGCACAAGTTGGACATAAAGAGCTTGCCCAAAGCTCTGAGAATGGAGCTGCTAGGGGTTTGTGCACACAGTCGCCTTGAAGAACGTGTTTTGAAGTTACAACATGTCTACAAACCAGAACATGGAAACTGTGAACACATAGCTGGTTGCAGGTAGAAAATGTTTAATCAATGTTTTATTTTATTTCTTTGACATTATGCCATTAGGTATTATTCACTAGTCACACTCGCTTTTACTGAAACAAAAGTTTAGTAGTCAAATTGGCTGTGTTTTAGCTCTTGATAAGCAATGTCCTTTTAAAGTGGAAGTGGAACCTTGCTGACCCTGCATTTCCAAAATCTGATATCAGATTTGCTACTTAACAGAAATCAGATTACCTATTTTCAGGTATATGCCTTATTAGCAAGCATTTCTTCAAACTCAGGATCATCCTGTTAATTGCAAGAATATTATGATGTACCTAATCCCTCCAAGTAACTGAAAGAAATAATCACCTGGTTACATTTTATCTTTCATCCTGGGACTGCTGATAAAAATCATCAATGCTGTGATATAGGTAGAAACCTGAATTTGTGAGTGCTGAAGGAATTTTGTCATAATGTAAAATGAAAATAATAATTTTGGGTATTAAAAGAAAAAAAATGTTAATTTTACTATCATTGCATTGGAGATGGGGATATGCTACTGCATACATTGGGGAACAAGTGTAAGTTAGAAGAAAATAATAGAACGTAAACATCAGCAAGTTCAAAAGACTAGTGCACGTTTTATGAAGACAAAAATCATATTTTGAAACATTGTGCTGCTTTTAATCAAATCAGCCTTTAAACAATTTGTAATTATTGTGATATATCACTTATCTGACATTGGTTTCTCGTTTCAGAATTGTAATAATTTTTTTTCTGGTTTATCAGTAAAGTGTCTTTTGTTTTTTCCGTTTTCCTGTTTGTTTTTCTTGTTGTTGAATTTTCAGTAGGCCTTCAGACTGAAATTAATGTTATGTGAGGGCCATTTGGAAGCATTAGGTCTGCTTTAGTAGATCAAAAGAGATTCAGTAGTTGCGTAAAGCTGTGATTGATAGGATTTATTTGTTGAAGCAGATTTCACTGTCTCTTTTGAACTAACACGTATTTTCATGACTAATTTCATTGTGGCAGAAAATATTAATGCTACAAATGAAAAGAATTCACCATTTCATAATAATATTTTACTGCTAATCTTGTGCTGCTTTATCAAGTGTTTATCAAGTGATATTACTTTAATATTGTGTGATATGCTCAGTCAATGAGAAACATTGTTCACTTATTCACAACTCTAGACCCTAGCAGTGCTTGAAATGCACTTAAGTGCATGGACCAATGCACCAAAGTTGTATCCCACAATGAATTAAATTCTGCCCCTTTTAACGTTAATAAGCAATATTGAGCTTTCAAAAATAACAGAACTGATTTATCATTGCCCTGAAGTTTGTAATGCTACTTTTGAATAGAGAAATTCATTACACATCACTCGGCATGTTCACTATTCATTTTCATTGGTGCTGGGGCAATGTAAGGTATTAAATATATTTCACCTTTGTACTTTTATGCAGTGTTTGTATAATGTAAGTCATGATATCTATAAGTGTACCTAAAATTAGAAATATTGTAATTCCTAGTCCAGGTTTTTATTTTCAGGAGATATTAATTTAATAATCAGCAAATTAATGTTAAAAAATTGGCATTTTATTGCTTAGTTTTAAAAACAATACTTATACTATTTTTGTAATCAAGTCCTTATTTATTAAATAAAATATATATACTCATTTATGGGTTTTAAAAGACTTCTTCTCTCCCCCTCCCTTTTCCCTTTAATTTTTTACCTAATGTTGTTTTTTCTTTCACTGAAGTGTTAATTAGGTCAAATGAAATTCAAAATGTAAAAGTTACAAAGAAACTATTACTCAACAAATGAATTGTCGACAAACGTAGTTTGTGGAAAATTTTCTAGACAAAAAACTTATTCAAACGCTTAACACAATTTTATAATGTTAACACAAAATAACGAAACATTTTGGAGGAATCTGTATTAACATCGCATGACGTCTTTTTGCAACGTGAATACAGTCGAATAGTCCGCGTGTTCGGAATTTACGCCACGCTAGCGCCACTCGTGAAGTAGAAAACAAGTGAACACTGCAGGATCGGTCAGTACTAATCAGTACCAATCATTACGCGCTTTCGGTGCAGATGTCAGCGTCTGTCACGCTTGCTGTACGTCTGTCTAATCCTGTCAGGCAGAGAATCCTCCATTCATCACACTTCTTGTGTTGATAGTGTTCAGTGCTTGGTGTCGACTTGGGTGAAACAGCGTGAGCGACATGTAGCTCTTCTGTAGTACTGAGATCTTACGTTTTCCCGGAAAAAGTAAAAATTGTCGTAATTTTGAATAATTTTTTTGTTATATCGAATAGTTTCGGGAAAACGTTATTAACGTAGGGCGACGTTACAAATTAGGTTAGATACCAATTTGTGTTGTTAAATCACCACATAAATAGTTGGATATTCTGGAATCATTCAGCACGTATTTTGAATAACACCTGGTTATCGCATTCTTAAAGGAAGCATTCGTCAATCCTTCACATTCCTTGATGTAAGTTGTTCCCTTTTCACATTCTGCAGATTTGCCTCGCCTTACATGTATTTATAACAGATGAGCCTCTTGAGTAATATAAATGTCTACATCTTATTTGTATCCAACCGTTGTAAATCTATTAACACTCTATACTTAATTGTAGTATTATTTAAATAGGAATCAAGTTGAGTTTTACACAAGCTGTGTAGAACATCAGCATTTTTTGTGTTAACACTGGATTTTTACTGAATGACAGAAATTAATTGGTATTAAAATTTCCAGACATCACAAGTGAACATTTTTTATTTTAATTTGGAAGGAATATATAACAATGTCATTTTAAAGAAGAAATTCTTTGCAAATTCTGATGACTGGATATTGATGAAAAGGTATTAGTATTTGTAATTATTTACTATTATTTTAAGATACAACCTTCTGGAATTTGTGTGTCATGTAAGTTATATTGATTTATAGAAATGAGCAGGGTGATTTTAAACCAAGTTAATATTATGGAACAAAAATGAGGAAAAATAATTTGTCACATTCATTACTTTTACTTCCAGCCATGTTTTTTACCCATACCATTCAATTTTTTTGGGGTGAGGAAATAGTTACTGCTGAAGGCAATTCATCACCATCATTATCATCAACATACTAATTTTTGTCTTCATCATCCATTGGACATGTTAATTCTAATATGTTGCTCAGGTTTCCTTTTCACTAATTTGACTAATGAAGAGAAAAATAGGCTTACAACCTATGTTTTACCTGACCTCAACTTTTCTTCCATTTGTGTTGTTCATACTTTGTCTTGTAGTTAAAATACAACATTTGTATTAGGTGACTAGTATTTTTAATTTCCATGTTCTCCAATTGTTGCTATTCATTATTACAATAAAATGGCTGTTGCTATTAATGATTACTAATAGCTTTAATATGCTAATGTGCTTTAATGATTGACTTCCTCTCCCTTTGAAAACCATGGTTTGTAGGTAAATGTTTTGGCTTTTCATGCATAAACATGCAGATGATAATTTTTTGTGTTTCAGAAATTAAAATTTTTTATAGTAATGAACACTGATTACTTTACAGTTAAACTAACTTGTTCACTTAGTGAAATTTTTGTAATAAAACCTTTGCTCTTTAACAGGCTGTGAGGTTGGTGTTTTTAACAGAATAAAAAACCTTCTACTGTAAATCAGTTCTTTTTACCAAAGGGTGAGAATTTACAGTTGCTGACTCTTATGTTCGTAAACATTAACAAATTTGCTTGCATGTTTTGTATGCATGTGCCCTGAAAATACATCTCTAATGGCTAAACGTAATTTTTAATTTGAAAGGTCTTTGTTATCTATTAGGCTAAGTATGGTTGAATAATTGTGATATGGATGGTTTATACTCGTGCTTTTCTATATTTGTTATCAAAATGCCAGTAGAAGCCATAGTATCTATTACTTTCTGTTAAGTATTTTAAGAAAAATTTTGAATATCATAACAATGTTGCTTCTTAGTTTGCTCAAATACAGTTTAGATTTAGGTTTCAATACTCGAGTAACTTTTGGTTTTAATTTACAGGTTTCAATACTTGAGATGCATTCCACGCAAACTTGGCTGCATTTTCGAAGGCATTCTTGATTTTCCTTAACACTCAAACCTTTGAATTATTTGTTAATTAAATAACAAAATCTGCACTTTTTATTTCTTCATAAAATGGAAAATTTTTGTACATAATTATTTTACTTTTATAAAATGAAAATTTAATTTCAATAGTGAGGGTTGAATTACAGATTTTTGGCAATTAAGTGTGGAAAAAATGTTGATTCAAATATTGAATTTCTAATACACATTTGAGAACTGTACAGCAGGCCTATGAAACTCTGGAAGCATTGATCATTTCAATAGCTTAGAGGTTAAAACAATTAGGCACAAACCAGGAGACCCAGGTTTAATTTCTGGGACGATTAATGCTTTGAACAATTTGAATTTCTAATATTTGTGGTTTAGGGGGGAACATATCCATTCTGCACTCTCTGCCCATTGAATATTCCTCATTTATGTAGGAGACGCATCTCTGCATGATCTGGATTATGGTTCTACTTTGACATTACAGCATATGCTTTGCCATTCTTGTATTATTTATTAGTGTGCTGATTGTTGGGCATGTGCAAAAGTTGCTTTTGCTGTGCATTATCGTATAAAGTACAGAAACATTTGAAATGAGATTAATTTATGTAATTGAATAATTATATCTTGTCATTTTGTGTATTGTTAAAATTAACTGCTGTTCTTGTCTAATATACATAATTATTTTCTTCGGTAAAAATTGGAGAATAAAAATAAATATCTAATTTGTATGTGGATTGCAAGGCATTGACTCTTGTTCTTTCTGTTTTTCAGACAGAAATGAACTGGACAGTTCGAATTCAAGACTACGATATTTTAAGAATTCGTCGGCCATTTGTTTATACTGATGACACAATATTTTCTTTCGGATTTTCTGATGACCCAAGCGGGTTATTAAGCGATGACCGTGGACCCATGGATGTCTACATGATGAATACAAACAACTACGAAATGACTGTGCTTCCTCACAGTGATTCCACTCCTCTTAAACGGTCAGGGCACTCAGCTGTCATATACGACAAGAAAGTGTACATATGGGGTGGTGAGTTTGGTTGGGATCTGTTCCCAGAATTGCTCTGTTTTGATACAGAATCTTCGACATGGTCTGAACCTACTACAACAGGCACACCTCCAACTTCATGTCGCCATCACTGTGCATTTGTTATTGGGAAAATTATGTACATCCTAGGAGGATTAAATGAGCCTGGTGGTCCCTTTTCTCAAGAAATTTTTACGTTAGACCTGGAGAGCATGCAATGGGGTGAATTAGTAACTGAAGGAAGCCCAGTGTTTGATGTGGGAACTTGGGTTTGTGCTATTGATAATAAAGTATATGTTTTCCTTGGAGAATCATATTATACCAGTTGGAATGAAGGGTCATGCCTGGACATGCAATCAAAGAGGTGGAGTCATTTCCGAGTGCGAGGATGGTATCCTCAATTGATGCTGAGTGCTCCATTTTCATACAAAGAGAATATATACATTTTTGGTGGTCGTTGTAGACTTTCCAAGACAAACTGTAATGATTTGTGTCGGTTTTCTCCAGCAACGAAGAGGTGGGAGGTAGTAAAACCTGCAGGAGAAGCCCCACGTCCACGACATCTATCTTCTTGTATTGTTTGTGAAGACAGGCTATTCTTATTTGGTGGAATAGTTAATAACTTTGAGATGTTTGGTTGCTTGGATTTCCATGTCCTAGATTTTTCTCCTAGTTTACGCACTCTCAGCTTGATGGCTGTTATTTATTACAATCTTAGCCTCCAACATCTTCCAATATCCTTGAGGTCTGATGCTGTTGATATGTCAGGGATAACAGGTGTGAGATTTACTCCTCCCTAAATATGTGTCAAAGAAATTATGCAAAATGTCAGTTTTCATATTTTTATGTTTTGATTTTGAAAATTTGAATTATTTAAAATTTTGAATAGAACTTCAGGAGTCCTTACTTGTATTGGAATTTAAGATGTTAATTTTAAGTCGGATTAGAAACAGAACTCAAAATTTGTGTTGTACTCTATAGCTTTTGATTGTGTTAACACTTGTTGAATAGTCTTACAAAAATGAAAGAGAAGGTTTCTTTTTCTTCTTTCATTATTTTTCTTGAAAGATTGGTTCAAAATTGTTCCTATTATCAAATGGAGTTTTATCTCCTGCATCACAGTTAGAGCTGATGTGAAATTATAGATCTGAAACAAATTTCTGTCAGTACTAATTTTAGAAATGTAATTAAATTACATTGTATGTATGCGTAATTGTCTTGTGATTAGTTTCAAAAAAGCATACAAAATTAGTATTGGTTATTATAATTTATTGAAAATTTACAGACATTTGCAAATTATTGGAATAAATGAAGAAACTAACAGTAATTCACTTTTGAAATATTATCACAATTCATCAATACACAGTGCCATCAATAATTTACTGTCTTCCCTTATTCTTTCAAACCATTTGGCATGCTTTTCACGATGTCCTTGCACATTTTCTGAATTTCTTCATCATAAAACCGTATGTCTGTGTTTTTGATGAAGCCAATTCTGGTTGTTATTTTTCTTTTCTTCAATCTTGTCTTTACAATTCCCCATAAATTTTCAATTGGGTTGCAGTCTGGGGTATTACCAAGTCAAGGCAATGTCTGTGTGTGGTTTCCCTTCAAGTATTTCTTAGCAGACTTGGCCTAGTGGCATGCTGATTGGTCATGCATACAAATGCAACTTTTCATCAGAAAACCAATCCTTGATCTGAGGCAGAAGGCGGGTTTGAAGCACCTTTTTGTACCAACACTTCATTATGCTCTCAACCGAGTACAATCTGCCACAACCATGAACTGATAGGCAACTCCAAACCATAACTGAACCTGACCCTCTGAGTGATACATATTGGAGAATACCATATTGGAGGGCATCAGGGGTCGTTCTCACATACGGGCTGCTTTTTTTGGAATCAGAAAATATTACCTACAAGATAATAAACTCTAATTAGACTTACTTTTTCAAAATATTGTTTTGAAAATGTAGAAAAAGTACATCACTGCATTGAATTTTTGAAAAATTCCGCTTCACCTATTGGGATGAAGTTACATGTTAGTAAACAGTAAATCATGAAATTTATCATGTTTATTACCGTTTCCCAAGGGTCTTAGACTCAATCTGCGTTCCTTTTACCCATTCTAACCATTTCTTAGCCATGGTAGTAGGTATTATAGCTTTATTTCTTGGCCTTCTTGCAGGAAGTCCTACAGCACAAAGACAAATAATGGAGGTATTTTAACTCCATATGCCTTTGGTTGATTTATCAAATCCTTATTGAGATTCCTCCTGTTCATCTTGGCAATCTGAATCAATTTTCGTTGCATATGAGGGGTGAGTTTGGGTGTTAGACCACATTTCCCTTTATGTTTGACTGCAAGGGTCTCACCCGATTTCAATGCAGAACAGATTCTATTAACTGATGCTGCTGAAAGATTAAATTTCCTAGCAATATCTTTTTGGGAATATCTGCCTACCTTTATTAAACATTCAATCAATGCTCTTTTACAGGGAGAAAGAACTTGTTTTTTACCCATAACTTCACTTTTGCAAGGAGAAGCATCTTGAATTCACCACTTCCAAAACCACACCAGGAAACAAATCCGAAACCCAATTTTATTCAAAATTTGGATTAAATAGACAATATAAAAATAATATAACACTCTAAGGCTTTAATTCTGGTGTAGGAACGCAACACTCAAGCAGAAAGTACAATGAACCCACATTCAACAAACACCACATCATCAGCTGTTTTGATATACAGTATCACAAACCTTACAGAGAGGGAAATAAATTTCCCTCAGACATCCCAAATGGTCTTCAGTGAAGAGCATGAACAAAGGAAGGCATAAACAGATTGCAACATTCTTTTACATTCAGATATACAGATGTTTATGAACTAAATGAGGGGAAAAACACCAAATTCATATATTATTCTACTAATTTGCACACGTCTGTAATTGCTTTGCATGCGATGCAGGATCAAGTGGGAGAAAATTTATTGCACTTGAAAATATTTATTGTGCTTAAAAGCAAACCAGAGTATTATCTTTATATCTGCTCAAAACACTTATTAAAAATTAGACTGAAGTGCAAAAACCTAAAGAGAATTTAGACAATATTACGCAGAAAATCTGGCAGGAAGAAATTTATTTTTTGAAGGTCAGTGCGACATGTTGACTTTCTTGTGGAAGATATGTAATGAAAATGCATTTACTTTGTTTTTGAATAGAATTTTCATTATTATTAAGTATTGCTAGTCAAAAGTGCTGATAATTGAACGTTTTTAGTTCTGGCGCTTGAAAGAAGTTGCTGAATAGTTACAGGGTAATGATGGCAGTAGATAGATATGACTTCGATGTATTGCTAATTTTTTGATACTTTCAACTGCTTGTATTGCTATTCTTAGTATACAGATGTAAAATTTCCATGAAACTTGTAAGAAAATGGTGTGGAATTATCCTTTACAAGATATTATGATTATTTTGATTGACACCAATTATGTTAATAATAGCCTTCATTTTTCATCCATTTTTTTCATAGAATTTCAATTTCAAGTAAGATGAAGCTCCTTACAAATTTTTGAACATAATCCCCCCAGCATTTCTACATTCTCTTAACACATATCTATCACTGCCATAAAAATATCTTTAAAAGAAATGGGACTATAAAAATAAAAAAAAACGATATAAATAGTTTTTGTTTTCAAAAAAATTAAAATGTTAGGTGTGTTTCATGCTGTGTCAGTTCTTTTGAGTGTCAAACCCCATAGAACTTCTAAAAAGACGGCAATTTTTGTTTGTTATTGAACAGATTAAATAGAATGTAGACAAATTATTAAAAACTAGAACTATTTCTAGTTACTCACTTGCGAGATATTATACGTTTTAAAACAATTAGTTTTATCTTAACTGTTATTCATCCTTCTGAATTACCTCTGTCTTTCATATTTTGGCAACGAGAGTGAACAATACTTTTTGAATCTTTAAGTCATACAACAAATCGCAAAGGTTTTGTATTACATGCCGCATGTGGTGCTTCCTAATTTCCTATTGTATTCCGATTGAATTCTTTTTTAACTTTTGACGTTAGAAGATATGCATGTTATTATGTATGGATTTTGATCTGCCTGTTTTCAGGCACTTTGACCAATTTTCTACACCCAAATCAGACTGTTTTGAAACTTGATCTTTGTTCTAAATCACCATTTTGAACAAAAATGTCAAAGCATACAATTCTTTGACTTATTTACTTTCATTTTTATATCTATTTTTCCATATCACAAGTATTGTGCAAAGAAATTGAAAGAATTTATCTACTGGATAATGGAAATGGAACTGGAACTGATTGGAACTGGAAATGGAACTGATTGCTTAAGTTTTTAAGTGGATTTCAAATATTTTCAGTACTTTATTATGTCTTAACCATCTTTTGAAAATTGGTTTAAGCATAAATTCTCCGATTTGAAGGAGTTGTTTTTGCCGTCTTTTAATTGTCTAAAATATTTCCGTTGTTATAAATGTAATAAATGGCTGTGACCCTAGACCATTAGCAAGTAAATAGCTTGGTTGATGTTTTTGGAATAGTTGTTCTTTTAACCCAGGAGTGCCCGCAGTTGGTAGGCTCACGCCAGTGTTCGTGATGTATCTCTCAGATATAGCTACAACTTTTTATGAATGCAAATGATCTGAAGGTCTATTTAGAGAAATACATATTTTATTCAGTTTATACATGTCCCCCAATGCAATTGTTAATGAATCTTATACTGCAGAATTCTTGTTTGAACTCTTGCGATGAAAAAGGTAAAAATTAACAAAGTATATGCAAAAATCATTAAACATTTTATTATCTTATTAAATAATATTAAATACAATTTCCACAAATTATTTGGGAATGCTCTAAACAAATATATATATTTTACTTTTTTCACAAAAATATTTAGAAAGTCTTTGTCTTTTTTCCATTTTGCAAAGTTTGCATTTTTGTCATTCCCCTGCAGTCTTCTTCCTGAACATCTTTCTCTTTGGTAAGAAATTGTGACAGTTGATTGTAGATAAGGCAAATTATTACATTTTCTGAATAGACATTATCATAGGCAGGGCTGAAAATAATGCCATGAGAGTACTGCTCAGGCCAGGAGCTCACAATGCACTGGTGCCATTGCATCCAATGTATATATCATATTTTGCAGCACAGCGATCAAGTCTCAACATGCTCATGGGAAATGATTCAATGAACGGATACAAATAAAAGGCCAGGCAATCTCAGAAAAGTCCAACGAAGGAATACATGAAATATCAGATGATTAATGGATCGCAATAATTCAGGAACATAAAATTGCTGTGGCTTGGATCTCTCTGATCCATTGCGAGCACTCCTGGGTCAATGGTATTTTATTAATGTGCTCATTATGAAAATTGTGACTTAGATTAATGTGTTTAAAGGTGTGCTCTTAGGGCTATATTTTGGAATATCATGATAAGTGTAGTCAGTTAATTGAATGAAAACCCTAAAACAGGCTTTAAAATGAATTTTGAAATCCTTTATCTTTTAGGAAGGCTCAGTTGCTACCTTTGATGTAGTAAAATATTTGTTTTAGACTGAAATTATATACAATTGAAGGGTTGGGGTAAAAAGAACAGCAATATAATCAGAATAACATGTAAAATATTAAATGTTTATAGTATGTACGTGCATTTACAAAGAATCATGCTTTTGGGACAAAATTCTTATTAATTTTTAAATTTTATGAAGTGTGAATACACTTTACAAGTGCATAATGTTTATTGAAAATAACATTTTGGTGAAAGATATCAGAGGTAGAGAGAGTGTAAACAACTTCATAGGAAATTGTTGCTGTTTTTGTCTTAATTTATTTTGCTTCAAATTAAGCCAAACCATGGCTTGAACAAGCAACAAAACATGGCTTCAACAAGCTTTTTAAACAAGTAACACCATCCTCCAAAGTATTCTTAGTTCTAGTCTTATCTTTGAGAATTTGTATTTAAAAAAGTATTTTCATATTCTTAATCAGTGACCTCTGGAACTATTGCATACAAATTTTTAAGCAAATCAAGCCAAATCTTTGTATTTTGGCCAGATTTTCAGCAGTTGGTGTCAGTGTGTGTTGCTTCAGACAGACACTGGGCAGCTCTAGCAATGACTGCGTGAAACCACCATACCGCTACACCCCTGGAAGTAATATCAATATTAAAATAAATTTTATTGTTATGTTTGATACTCTGTATAGTCTCTTAATTGTGTAGAAATATATATAAAGCAGAAAAGATTTTACTAGGCATTTGAACTTGCCTAACATTTTTAATTGTTAAATGCCATCTGACATTAATTGTGTACGTGTATTATTTGTGAAGTTTTTGTTTTTGTTTGTGTAGAACATTCATTCGTAAGTATGAGTGCCTTTGTTAGATTTGAATTATTAGTTTCTGGATTTACATGTTAAACATAGGCTCAGATAAAATTCTATGAGGAAAGTTTTCCTCGGATCTCTCAGCAGTAAAACCTTTTTGATGTACTTATTTTTGAGATTATTTTAGATGCAATATAATGTACCTATGTCTGTGACCAACATATTGAATAATTTTAATTATTTATTAGATTGACAATAAATGTTAAAAAAGGGCCTAAGGGCTTATGTTGTGTATTCAGTATTTGTTAATTACTTTTTACACTCCAACCCTTCAATGAAATCTTGAATTTATTGATATAGTGAAGGTTGCTAGAAAATATAGCTAGTACTATTTATCATGTTATATATGAGAAATGTGTTTAATTGAATAATCATAGTAGCTCTCAAAATGTCAAATTGTGTATGTTTATATGTATGGACATATGTCCTAAATATAAGTGATGCTAATGGAATCTAAAGTGTGATGTAGAATGAAAAGGGTTAAAAATGATAAAAAGTAATTGAAGTATATATTTTTAATACACAACTTTACATATCTATATTTTATATTAATTTTGTATTTATTTATTTATTTATTTATAAATGCTTCTATTTCTTTTTCTTTTATACATGAATATTAAATGAATCTCTTGAATGTTGTTTAATATGATATTAAACATACTGATTTGATATATCATTTGCTACCTATGGTTAAATTATAACCATTTTTAAAATGGAGAATTGAAATTGTGAAGTACTTTTATTTTATACCATGAAATATTGAAGAATGTAATGTACTTTCTAGACTGTGCTATTGCATTTACAATGTCATATATCAATTTTTAAGGAAAGTAAATAGATGTTATGCTCGTCCTTTCAATTTCCATAAATTATGTTCAATTAAATTGTTACTGATATTCAGGAGAACAAGTGAGTAAAACTGAGCTGCTCATTTGTATTAAAAAGTAATATGTTTAAAGAGTTTTAGAATGTTTCTTTTAAGACTTACATATTTTTTTACTAAAAATTCTTGATTATAAAGAAATGGATAAAATGCAATTATTAAATGAAACTCATTGTGATTTTTTTTTCTTTCTTAATGAATTCTTGTTATATGAATGGTGTTATGATCATGTGTATTCCGTTTCACTACCTCTTAGGTGAAATACAATTTATAGATGTTAAAACTGTCTTTTCAGTGTGGACTGTAGATGATTGTGTACATTGCCTGAAATTATTTTAAATTTGCCATTATATGGAATTTATGGTTTTGAAAAAAAGTGAAGTAATTTTCAACATAAATAAAGAATGAAATATGAAACAAAAATAGTAAATTTTTTGTGGAATGCAAATAAATAAAATTGTTCCTGAGTTAATAAATGTACTCTTTGTGTTACCTTTGTGCAATTAATGTGTTGTTGTTAATGTTGTTCACATCATTGTTGATTGTCATATACAATATGGTCAATATCCTGTGTTGTTTGAAGTGAATACTCTGCATTGGTGTTGTTAATGACTGTTGGATGTTCCATGGTGCTTTCTGTTGCTCAATTTCAAATATACATCTTTGAATTTTCAAGTAGTTTTTTTTCTCTATGCCTCTCTGGAGATGACATTCCCAAGCTTCCTCTCAGAAGTGGATTTCAGTGAGTCAAACCTGTTTTTAAATGAATGAACTGTTTTTACTCAATGGAAAACCAAACCTATTATTTATTTATTTATTATTCGGCTATAGGTTGTACAAATACAAATAATGTACAAAACCATTATTTCACAGAGTCCTGTATGCAAACCTGCAGTGACTAAACATGGATTGGTAGTCTAAAAATTATTGTTCATTATTATGAAAAGAAAAGAAAAAGAATATTATGACTTTTTTTAATGAATATTAATTTTGTGTGTTTTCTTAAGTGAAACTAAACCATGCCATGCTTGGTCTTAATAGGTTGATAATATGACCTTACAATTTCTTCATGTAGATGGATAATACAACTTCTAGTTGGATATTCAAACTTTACTGAAACTCCATGGTGTAGTTTTTTCGTGTGGAAGGTTTGTTGATGATCATTTTTGCTGAAAAAAAAATGAACTTCCTTTGTATAAACTACCAATTAATTTATATTTCTCATTGTATTTGAGTACAACTAGAATTTCACTGCCCAATGGACATAACATGTTTTATATTGAAATTGTACAGAACTACAGATTTTTTTAAAAAGAATTGATTCTGCATCTGGAAAGGTAAGATTTGATGCAGATCAAATTCTTTTCCCAATATTTTTCTTACCCGTCTGATTTGATTTATTATCAAAAATAAAAGCAGTAGAACTCTTGACATGTGGGGCAGATAATCTGCACACAATTTCTTGAACTACAGAATCCCTACCGCACTCTTTCACTGTGGTGTACATAGTTGAAATATGAATAAAAGTAACAGCAGGGTGTGGTTTGCGCCTTTTGAAAATTAGAGAAATTTGTTCCCAATTAACTTATTTGCATCAACAAACGAACTACATTGTATTTCGTAAAAATTAACACACTCCTCCTACCTGACTTTACCTTCATATGAAAACGAAAAGTCGAGAAATAGCTATTGAAATTTCTCTTAGTTTCCCCCTACTAATCACAAATTGACAAGAGAAATTTTAAGTGAAGCCACGACAGACAATGACGATCTGCTCTAACCGTGGATTAACCCTTCTAATGCACCTTTTTTGATTACCTTGCACAGCAAAAGCGATGAGGATTTTTAATGAAGCAGGAGGATGTTATAAGTTGTAGTAATCTATTTGCAAGTAACTGAATGTCATCAATAAATGGGATATTTGTATTGTTGACAAGTTTTAGGGATAACTATTCAATAATCTTTATTGCCTGTTTCAGGTTCGGGTTTGCCTATAAGCAAATGCTACAAGCATTTGTTTAGGGGGCCCCCGCCTATGGGGGTCGTATGCTCCGAACAAAAAAAATCGAAAAGAACGTCGTTTACGATGAAATGAATCATCTTACTCTACTCAGATTTATTAGCCGGCTTTCGACGGCTTTTGCCGTCATCAGTCTCGCTACATGTGGCGAAAGTCAGTGCGCCTCATATCGTTCGTGCGCTGCAATGGTGGCACAACTCAAAAAACCAGTGTTTAGATAAACGAGTTTGAAGTTTTCACCATGTATTGAAATCAATCTTGCATTCACACTTCAGCCCTTTGTTGGCGGAACACTGTACTATAGCATATGCAGCTCTAAGTTAGACCAATCTGCAATTCTGGAGAGTGCATTAACTCTAAATTCATATTTTTTGAGTTGTGCTAAAGCCTTTCTAAAATGTTCTCGGTCCGCCGATAGCTTTTGTTTAATTCTTGAGGCTTTTATTTATTTATTTTACGTCAAAAAAACAGTTAAAAACTGCGTATGACGTGCTATGGGGAAAAGTGAATTGTGTGCACATTTTCAAAATTCTGTGATCCCTACACCAAGTCATATACTACTTAAATTTTGAATTTTTGAAAGGGAGAAAAAAAACTCCCATGTAATAAAATCTATTTTCAAGGATAAACAAGCAATAAATTTTGAATGGGAGAAAAAAAAAACAAAAAAACTCCCATGTAAAAAAATCTATTTTCAAGGGTAAATAAGCAATAAATTTTGAATTTTGAAAGGGAGAAAAAACAACAAAAAAACTCCCATGTAATAAAATCTATTTTCAAAGATAAATAAGCAATAAATTTTGGCTCTTATTACTTCCTGCCGCGACAACATGGAAACGATAATTTGAATAATTGTATTTCCACTGAATTCTAGAAGACGTGCACAGAAAATGAAGTTACATTTATGTCCAGAAGCAAAACAAGGGCCATCTCAGCATTTGCTCAATGGATCAGGGAAACGACGAAAAACCTGATCGAGATGGGGGTCATTGACCCGGAAGCTGTAGTACAATAGTTGTTACAGGTTGTTTATACTCATTTATACAGTCCAAATGGTAATTAATGCATTATGTATCATTGTTAAAATTAATGTTACTTTTCTTGTGATGCTCAGTATATTCTCTAATTGTATAGAAACAGTTATGCAGCAGAAACGATTTCACTTGGGATTTAAACTTTTCTATCGAATTTAATCGTTTAATATCATCTGGCAAAGTGTTGTAAAATAATGTACATGTATTGTATGTGAATTTTTTGTAATGAGCTGTTGATACTGTCACCTGATGAATATGATTTCTACGTCGAGTGTTATAGTAATAGACTTCGGCATTTTCTGAAAATATATTCCCGCCCTTAAGCAAGTCATTTTTTACAAAAACCACTGATTCGTAAATAAAAAGACACGGTAATGGTAGAATTCCTAGATTAATGAAGATAGGCTTACAAGAATCACGTGGGTGGGATTTGGTTATTATTCGTACAATTCGTTTTTGTAATCTAAAAGTCTGGGAGCTATAAGATGTATTTCCCCAGAATATTATGCTATATCTCAGGCGGGAATGAACATTCGCGAAGTATACACAACGAGCAGTATGAAGGCTGACTGAATTTGCAAGAATTCTGAAGGCTGGGTGTCTGTCTTTGTTTGCTGGGTCTGACATGGTGAATTATATACAAATTGCAAAAGGAAATTTTTTAGCGGCAAACTACCTTTTTCGAAAACTTGAAATGATCTTCCTTTTTGTTTAATTTTTTTAAATTCAGTCGGTACCGGGGCAAAGGTGGCTCTGGGTATCAACTGTTGTCTCTGCAGCGTCTTTGACCTGGAGGTCGTAGAGTTCGAGTCTCGACGGTCAAAGGAATTTTAACAGACAGCTAGAGAGACTAACTAGACAGCTAGGTCGAGTTTAGTCGCTGTCTGCTTGAGAACTAGTAGAATCTGGCAGCTCAGATCAGTATAGTTTTCCTTGGGGAATACCGAAGTAATCCCCTTACAAACAGGCCACGGATAGCGTGCGATCTTTCCTTCCTCTTCCTCATCATATCCTCACCCCTTTCTTACATACACCTACACTTATATGCTCTACACTACCACACTTGTCGGGAGACCAGTGGAAGGCTTAGAGGTTGTCCCGGCTAGAGCGGCGCGACGCTGATGGGAGATACCTGGTGGAGGAAAATCCCCGCAAGCTCGACGTAGGTCGGCGTCGGATCTCGCCATCCAGCAGGGAAGATCACCGCTATCTTCCGCGATCAAAACATACACTGCAGTAACGGGACTAATGACCTTAGGCGTTGACGCGCCCGGAATCATTAATTAATCAATCAATTAATTCCGTCGGAATAAACGTTCGAAGCACCAACTGCCACTAAGCTGCTATTCGCTCCATGGCTGCAATCAAATTTGAGCAAGTAGCGTGCGCCCGGAATTATTAATCAATCAATCAATCAATTCCGTCGGAATAAAGATTTCGAAGCCCCAACTGCCACTACACTGCTACTCGCTCCGCGGTGGCCATCAAATTTGAGCAAGTAGGGCGCACGTAAGGGCGAGGAGGGATTGATAGCCAATATCTCAGGGATGGCCAATCGAGTGATCAAATCAATGTTGCCTCGCGAATATCTCGCTGCCCCAAGGAGGCAAAAGGGAGTGGAGTTGTCAATGCAACAATAAGAGAGCGCCTTGATGACGGGATTGTTAATCTCGTGAGCAGTCAATAAAAGGTAGGATGGTCAATTTTCGATGAATTTGTAAACAACGCCTGTCCCTAAGGCTCGCACAAGTCACATAAGTTCCCAAGGTCACGTAAGGTCCAATATGATTCGCGGGAATAGGCTGATGTTCATGAGTTCAGCGAAGACCAACAATTCCAGCTTAACATGACTCGATTGCTGATATCTGGAAGACAGGCAGCGAGCAATATCTCACACAAGAAGGAAAGTTATTATCAGTGTAACTGCTTGCAACATGGGTTACAGGCTACAAAAATGTTGAGTAGCCTCTTTTCTCTCCCTGCAAGAGTACATCGTTTGAAGCAGTTTCATGAAGACTCTTTCATGAGAACGAGAGAGAATGTTCGGCATTTGAACATCCTTTTTTATTACGTTTCCCTTCTTTTCTCTATGTTATAGTCTCGTTTTCTGGGATTGATTGTTAATGATACTGCACGCGTCTACTAGGGTCATTTTTCCTGTAAGTGTAGTGCGTGTTTTTGTTCGGGAGGTGGCGGTGGTCTTCTCCCGTTGGATGGCGTAATCCAGCGCCGACATACCGTCTGCTAGAAGGTATCCAGCCAACTAGGTATCTCCCACCAGCCGTGTTTTCCTACTTTTTCAGTTAAATTTTGAATATAAATGAATATACATGGCCACTACCAATTAAATTTTGTTGCGCACAAATTTGTTAAGGGTTAAGGTTAAAACTAATGTACAAGTCTGTCATCTTAAATACTTGCCGCACTGTCCGGATCTTTCTAAGTTCAGATTCTTAAACAGCAAACAACATACTTGGCGATAAGCCCATTGTTATTTGAGAACTAGGTCTTCCTGTGAAGCAGCAATGTGTAAACATAAATAATAATAATAATAATAATAATAATAATAATAATAACAACAATAATAATAACAACAACAACGACGACGACATGCTTTTCAGGTACACAAAGGCAAAAACGGAGTGAAGTAATTTTCTCTTAAAAGCTAAGCTTGGCATAAATCGTCTAAAAAGTGTCACTTTGTGAATTCGGGCGTAAAAAAACAAAACTTGTGTGCCCTGGAACAGACCGAAAACAACAACAGGTTTTAAGGCTCTAAAACGCATCGTTTTCGAGTTATGTACGATGAACGATAGTAGTTTACTGCGGCGTGTTGCGGGTTGCATCTGTACGCTATATTATTTTATTTTATAGATTTGTAACAGAAATAACTATTAGTAACATTGTTTCTCTCCTCCTAACATTTTACCATTATCAAGCATGGTACGTATGTGTTGGTAGTGATTCTTTACAAATGTTCCTCACATCACATGTGGTGTACCACCTGCAAGACACTGTAGCTTCATTTTTTTCTTTCGTTATTTGTGTATTTATTTATTTTTGCAAGGGAATTATACTTTTATTTTACTATTTCTTTTCATGGTTTTACAGTTATTGTATGAAAGAGAGTGAACTTAAGTGTTTAATCAACACGTTATTGAGCTTTTGTGGTACCGTACATTATAGTCGTGATTTTGGAAATAAATTTTCCGAAACGTTGGCAAATAACCAAATACTCTAATTCTTGTCACTGACCAATCCTTCATTATATTCATGATCGTAAGGAGTCTCCATGTTTCAAACTAATTCCAACAGTTTACGGAGGATAAAGAGAGAATCAAATGCATTGTAAGATGACGTGTGCTGATGTTAATGATAAATGTATATCTGGCATATACCATTTTAATTCTCTAACATTCTTTTGTACATATTTCATGTTTTTACGAAATTAAGTACCTGAATGTACATGGATTTTTGTTTCTAAGACTTCTGCTCCCTTGAAAGACTGAAAAGCTTTTTCGGGGGAATAGATCTCAGTTCAACATTTCCGTCAAGAACATTAATTTAATTCGTTTTATAGTCGTCACGTATCCTGACTTCATCGTTCTCTGACTTGCCCTTCTAGTATACGGCTTGACTTTTAATTTTCATTTGCCATTCGGTGCTGTTTCCGGTGAGTTTTATGGCAGTCGTTGGAAAGGTCAAGTAAGGCAAAGAGCCTTTTCTAACTCGCACTAATAACTTCAACACCAAGAAAACAAGTTGTAACCGACTTTATCTACTGTGTATGTCGAAACTGGCCGTCTGTCTCAAATGGTAATAAAATAGGGTATGTGTAAGGGTAACTATGGGCTGTGGTAATAATCGCGCTGGTAACAATATCACGTATGAAATCGGTTGGCCACTAATTTTCTTCAGGATACTGGTTGGTGCTTGACCATAACATGTATATTGAGCCCCTAAACCTGTTCCGGGTCGTTTTGCTAAATATGTGTGTACGTATGTGTGAGTGTGTGTGTGTGTGTGTGTGTGTGTGTGTGTGTGTGTGTGTGTGTGTGTGTGTGTGTGTAAATTGTTCCCTTGAGTACGAGAAGCCGTACGTATCTGGACGGGTAAATTTGGTCGTCTGTGGACGCCTTCGGAGTACGGTTAAAACCAAGAAGCGCGAAACTCAATAGGGGAGAACACGTATCTCGATCATTTATGAATCCCTTAAAACTGTGCGTTTGTGGACACCTTCGGAATACTGTTAAACACGAAACTCGAAAACACGGACGGGCGTAACTGCCACGTATCACCATCGTGTGTGAAACCCTTTAAAACTGGGTGTCTCCAGGTGCCTTCTGGTTCAACACGAGAAGCGAAAACACGGACGGGTGAATCTGTCACGTATTCCAGTCGAATATAAAGCCCTTAAACCTGGATGTGTGCAGGCGCATTCGGGGTACTGTTCAACTTAAGAGGGTGAAACTGTTACGTATTCCGATAATGTATGAACCCCTTAAAACTGGGCATCTGCGGGCGCTTCCGAGATACGACTCAACGCGAGAAGCGAAAACACGGACGGGTGAATCTATCACGTATTCCGGTCGTATATGAAGCCCTTAAACCTGGGTATGTGCGGGCGCATTTGGGGTACTATTCAACTTAAGAGGGTGAAACTGTTACGTATTCCGATCATGTATGAACCCCTTAAAACTGGGCATCTGCGAGCGCTTCCGAGATACGACTCAACACGAAAAGCAAAAACACGGACGGGTGAATCTATCACGTATTCCGGTCGTATATGAAGCCCTTAAACCTGGGTATGTGCGGGCGCATTCGGGGTACTATTCAACTTAAGAGGGTGAAACTGTTACGTATTCCGATCATGGGATAAAACCTAAACTCAAGCATCTGCGGGCGCTTCCGAGATACGACTCAACACGAGAAGCAAAATCACGGACGGGTGAATCTATCACGTATTCCGGTCGTATATGAAGCCCTTAAACCTGGGTATGTGCGGGCGCATTCGGGGTACTATTCAACTTAAGAGGGTGAAACTGTTACGTATTCCGATCATGTATGAACCCCTTAAAACTGGCCATCTGCGAGCGCTTCCGAGATACGACTCAACACGAAAAGCGAAAACACGGACGGGTGAATCTATCACGTATTCCGGTCGTATATGAAGCCCTTAAACCTGGGTATGTGCGGGCGCATTCGGGGTACTATTCAACTTAAGAGGGTGAAACTGTTACGCATTCCGATCATGTATGAACCCCTTAAAACTGGGCATCTGCGGGCGCTTCCGAGATACGACTCAACACGAGAAGCGAAAACACGGACGGGTGAATCTATCACGTATTCCGGTCGTATATGAAGCCCTTAAACCTGGGTAGGTGCGGGCGCATTCGGGGTACTATTCAACTTAAGAGGGTGAAACTGTTACGTATTCCGATCATGTATGAACCCCTTAAAACTGGGCATCTGCGAGCGCTTCCGAGATACGACTCAACACGAAAAGCGAAAACACGGATGGGTGATTCTGTCGCGTATTCTGATATTGTGTGTGCAAAGCCCTTGACACTCGGCATCTGCGAGCGCTTACTGATACGGTTCAACATGAGTCGCGCAAACACTGATAGGTGATATCGTTACTTATCCCGATTGTGAATGAACCCCGTTAACACTGTCTGTGAAGGTTTTTGGGATACGATTCAATACGAGATACGCTAACGTTTAATCTGTCACGTTTCAAGACTGATCTCTTCCAACTGGGCGTCCTTGGGCACTGGCACCTTCGTGATACTGTTAAATAAGAGGCATGCGAAATCAGCCCGATTAACTTGTCACATATCACGAATGCTTTAATCATCCCTCTAGAATTTCTCTACTTCTCTGCATGCAGTACATTTGACCGGGAGGTCGTAGGGTTCGAAGCCCAACAGTGGCAGGATTTTCGACACCAACTGCATATCTAGGTCAAATTCAGCCGCTGTCTAGGAGAATTCTAGCCGGCGCGCCGGCTGCTCTGATCGGAAGTTTGCCGTCGTTTCTCCAATCAACACGAGACGTATGTACCATAAGAAACAGGCCACGGTCAGCGCGCGAATTTTCCTGTCTCTTCCTTGTCCTATCATCACGCTTTACTTACACACATTTACACTCACATGCGCTACACTTCAGCACCTGTCAGGAGACCAGTCGGGAGCTTAGAGTTTGTCCCGGCTGGGGCAGTGCCACGCTGGTGGGAGATACCTGGTCGAAGAAAACCCCGCATGCCGACGAGTAGGTCGGCACCGGATCTCACCATCCAGCGGGTGAAGATCACCGCCACTTCTCCCGGTGAAAACATGCACAGCACGTAAGGGACTAATGATCTCAGCAGTTGACATGTCCGGAATCACTAATCAAACAATCAAAAGATCATTCAATCTAGTTCACTGCAGATTTTTTAGCATCATCTAATCACATTCCCTCCAGTGAAGAAGTATTCCTTAGGTCCCATCGCGGATCAAGTAAGCGATGACCGGCGTCGAACAAGTTGTCATCGAAACTGTGTCCACCTCCCATCTGCCGGGTCGTCATATTTTCAGGATACGTGTTCATTGTTGACTCAGTCCTAAAAGTCTCTGTACATTACTCTGTTCCGTATTCAGTTTTGCTAAACATCTGCAGAGCAGGTTGTGATGTATCATCGCCTGGACAAAGGCGGGAAACGGTGGCCGGAGGGAGGGGGGTGGAGTCAGACAGTGCAGGTGAAAACATAAATCGTGCAAACCCCTAACGGATAAAACTGGGCGTCTTTGCATAGCTTCGGAGGAAATTTCTTCACGAAAAGTGCAAACTCGGGCGGGCTAATTGCATCTGCAAGCGAATTCGGATGGGGGCTAAACACGAGAATTGCGAACCCGGTCGGGTAAATCTGTCACGTATCCCGAAGGTGTGTGGATCCCTTTAGTATTTCTCGCTTCTTCGGTTCTCCAACCAGGTATCTCCCACCAGTGAGACACCGCCCTAGCTGGGACAGGCTCTGAGCTCCCGGCCTGTGTGGTAGTGTAGTGCATGTAAGTATAAGTCTGTAATGCTTGTAGATGTAAGTAAGAGGTAGGATAGGTCAAGGAATGGGAAGGAAACGTCGCGCACGATCCGATTGTTAGGGAACTGCTCCGGCATTCGTCTGGTGTTGATCGGAGAAACCACAGAAAACTTCCGATCGGAGCAGCCGGCCGCTAGAATTCTCCTCCAGACAGCGGCTGAACTCGACCTAGCCTTCTAGCTAGTGTCGAACATCCTGCCACCGACGGGAGTGAAACCCTAGGATCTCCCGGTCAGAGACATCAATTGATGCCCTGAGCCACCTCTCTTCTTCCACATCCCGCGGTGTAGAAGCCTTGCTCTAGATTCCCACCGACGACGTGCAAGTAACCGTGGAGCAAGTGGTTATGGCCTGTACGTCCTCCCGGACCGTCACACCCGGCCACCGTCCGACGTTGGCGGGGCCGGGTCGTGGTCGGCGCGGCGCGGCGCGGCGGGGAGCGCGGGCGGGTCGGGGGGGTCGGCATTCCACAGGCGCGCCCGCCGCGCTCCCATTGGCCGGCCTCGAGTGACGCGCCAACATGGCGGCGCCGCCGGCCGAGTCCCCGCGCCTCGCCACGCCAGTGCGAGCAAGTCGCGTCGCGCGGGCGCCGGGGCTGCGGTGTTGCGTGCCGCCCGCCCGTGAGATCCCCGCCGCCGCCGCCGCGGGCGTGTGCTGTGTGTGACGCGTTGGTGATGTGAGGTGGTGCTGCTGTGTGTGGGTGGCGCTGGTGCTGGTGTTTGTCGTGTGTGGTGACGACGGCGTCGACTTGTCGCTTGTGGAGTGTGCGTTCGCAGCAGGGGAAGGCTGTTTGTGTGAGCGTGTGGGGTTCAGTGCCTGTTCGTGAGGTGAAGTCTCCAGGGACGTCTGCTGGATTCCGAGAGCGACGCGTCGGAGGAGGTGGAGGTGGTGCAGGGCAGCCTTGCCGCGGGGAGATGTAGGGCAGGTAAGGTTTCTCATCCCATCCACAAACCTCTGTTTTACGAAATCATAACAAACTGGGTGGTGTTCGTCACGTGTAGATTGACAATCTGTGATCTGCAGTTAGCAGTAGTGGAAAAATATTCGCAATGTGAAATAGTGCAGTACCAAAGACGTTGATTTGTGTTTATGAAAATCTCATCGTAATATGTTTATTAGATTAATGGAAAGCCCCAAATTCACGAGTAGTACAGAAAGTAGAATCTAGTTATTTGTAATTCTGAGTTTAATAAAAAAAAAGGCATTTTAAATTACTAGTTTATGCCTAACCTTAAATTTCACGTTATGTTACTTAATGAACAGCCATGTAGCATACATACATATTTTAACAAAGATTTCTGAAGTGAAGTTTCTGTCAAATTATTAACAATACAGAAACGCCAGATCAGCATCATTGTAAATTGATTACAGGATTTTTCAATTATGTATATTTGTGGACGATATTTCAACTTAACAGTGTAATATTTATTATTATTATTATTATATATTTTATTAAAGATTTCTGATTTAATTTAATTTACTTCCATTTAAGTTTTTACTGGACGGTACTTGGGGAGCATGTCAATAAATCTGTTTATAGAACAGAGTCAATTACTTTCTGGGATATCGCATATCATACGTGTACATTGGGAGGAGTTAAATAGTTTCTTGGAGATTCATATCATGCGACACTCCATCGACTTTGTATTGAATCGTGTGACGTCCTATTCAACTTGACGTGTGCCACCACGGATATGCGATGGAGTCATAGCCATTTGAATTACAGGAGAGTGGTCAGCAGGCTTCGCAGACTGGTCAAACATTTATTGAGACGTTTTGTAGATAATCAATTTAAACATGCAAATCAGTAATCATAAGACCTTGTAACATCGATTATGAGTAGTCTTTGATGCATTACATTTGAACACTACTGAAATACTCATGTTTGTATCTAAAACCAATTTTGACACTTATGCACGGAAACATCTGTATAAAAATAGATTGACAAACGTGTCCTCTTATTTTAGTGTTTAGTTGCATTGCTGGATTACAAGTACTTCGCCAATCTTAGTGGCAATCGTAAATGCCTTCTAACTTCATTCAGTAACTTTCTCCCTGTTCCGTTGTCCAAATTTCATCAATTTGTATACCGAGGTCGTTTCGAAATGATTGCCAGTCAACAAACTTCTGGTTATATGCTTATAGTATAAAGATCGTTGATGTGATTCTGAATGAGAAAGAGTTCTGAAACCTCGAAGGTAAGCTTATCACTCATGAAATGGCCTTGCAAGTTGCGAGTAGCCTCAAAGTTGATAAACTGTACGTTTGAATATTTTCGTGGTCAATAATATTTTTGTACTTCAACTTCTTTGCTTTGTGTAGAAAAGCAAATTTGCTAGAGGAATCAAGATATTTCTGTATTACATTTACATTTGTGTAACATTACCTATTATGGTCTCTGGTATTTGATGTGATTAATGAATAATCAATTTGAATGAAAAACTGATTAATATGTTTATGTCTTCTATTTGAACTTGTATTCAAGAAAACAAGACATGTCAAAACTGAATTTTGTGAAAATATCCTCAATTCGTTTTAATGGAACAGTGATTTTCTAGTTGAAGATAACCGTATTGCAGAAAAGATTCAATAATTTGTTTTAAAATCGAATGTGTTGATAGATTTAACAGAGAAGTTACACTGCCCCACACAACTTCAATACTCAAACGTTGTGATTAAAGTTATACTGATCATTCTAATATTTCAATAAATAATCAATAACATTTCATTTGGCTGTGGCGGTATTCACGGTTCTAGAACCTAGGGCAGAAGTTATTAATACACAATTCTAATATGAAAAAAGAGACGCGTGGTAGTTTTGCCTCGGTTTATTTCTGCATTCATTCCTCTTTCATAACTCAAATGATAAATTATGAGGTGCTGATTCAACTTCAACTTATTGAACATCCACATACGTAAAAGATAAGAAACCGGAGGGGTTAATTAATTTTCATAGCTTTTGTATAATAATGTTATATTCGACAGTTACTAAAGCAGAAAAAAACTGCATGCTATCCACAATCTCAGAGGTCATCCGCCCTTGAATAATGCATGTCCTTTGGGCTCGTCTGCATCTGGAACTGGAATTTCGGATTTCAAGAGAGTTCTAAAATGTATGTAGTCAGCCTTGTTCGTTGCAGAAACACATTTTTTAATATTGTAAATTAGAAAAAAACGTTACCACAGTATCTTTTTGCCAATTAAACGATAATATAATACATTAAAATGATCAATGTTTCGGGTTATGCAAGTATTTTGTTTAGATTTACAGTTCTATAGTATTATATAGTTCTATACCAGTCAATGAAATTGTCGAATGCGGTGAGTTGATTTCAGTATATTATTATATATAATTATATTATTATCATTATTATTATTATTATTATCATTATTATTATTATTATTATTATTATTATTATTATTATTATTACTATTATTGCATCATAATATATTCATATGATGCAATAATAGTAAACTAGTCCAGAAAGGGTTTAGCTTCGCTCAGGCTGGGAAACCACTCATCGAAGAACATGTTAATTGTTCGGGAAGTTAACATTATAGTGTACAACTAAATCTCGTGCACGAGTTTGGAGTAGGTTTTTGATGGCAGTCAGTGTGCCAGTGGTCAGAATACCGCATGAACGAGGACTGAAAAGACGCGTTTCAAGGATGTGTATTTAGTTTCCAACATCTTGTCCTTGGACTTTGGACCATTACACATTTGTGAAGGTCGTATAGTCCAGGACGGGAACAGTTTTAGGAGAGCTAAAGAAGAACACTTTCTAGGTTTTGTGGGTTCTTTTTATTCTCTTAGTTACAGATTGAGAGTCGATAATAAGAGTTTTTATAGTTCAGTTTAATTTAGACTGAAATGTCATTCCCGTCCTCCCACCTTCATCTCTGCCTCTTCTTCCAATTTCTCTTCCCTCTCTTCTTCCTTCTTCACTTCCGCCTTCTTGCCTTTCTTCTCTTTATCATCTTTCTCTCTCCTTCTCCCCTCATCGTCCCCTCTCTTCAACTTTCTTCTTAACTCGCTTTTTCTCTTCATTTCTCTCTTTCTTCTCTTCATCTCTCTTCATTCTCCTCCTCTTCATATCTGTATTATCCTCCTCCTTCTCTTAATCTTCCTCTTTATTCTCTTACTCCTTCTGTTCATCTCTCTTTATTCTCTTCCTCCTTCTCTTCGTCTCTCTTTATTCTCTTCCTTCTTCTCTTCATCTCTTTATTCTCCTCCTCTTCCTCTCTCTTATTCTTCTTTTCTTCACCGCTCTTTCTTCTCCTCCGCCCTCTTTCATCTTCTAATACTCCTTCCTCTTCAACAGAGCTTAGGTTTGAGTGCGTTCCGTTTATTCGCCAACATCGTTTTATAGCGTGTAATCGCTGCACAATTTCTGAAGTGGACGATAAATTTCGGTGATTATTTCGATCGTTTTCTAAATTTCAAGACAAATATTCAGACAAATTTAAGGCGAAAGTTTATTTTAAAGTCGGGCAGATCTTGATATTTACGCCAACCTACTTTTGTTGGAAACCATTAGGGTTCAATGTACTTAGACTGAGAATCTTATAGCTCATTGATTGAGAAAACCGAAACATTTCATTACACTGACAGCTCTTTCCTTCACAAACTCTCAGATAATCTAAATAGAAGTTTTGAATTTTAACCTTTTCTATCCACCCAGCTGTCCGTAGTCGTTGATGCCTCAATTTTGAACGATCAAAAACGTGGTGATGACAGTCTTCTGAAAACTTCGTCGTCTTCTTTTTCTCCGTGTAAGCGATTGATGGCCCATCAGTAAACACATGCATCAGCGGCGGACGCGCCGGCCGGGCCACACGTCGTAATGGGCTCCATTTATCGGGTCAGATGATATTAGGGGTAAACTTTCTCGCGGAGCGCTCGTCTTTTTCTGGTGCCGACCGGGCGTCTTCTCATTAGCTGGCGATCGCCATCGCAGACCAGGGCCGCCAACTTCTTATCTTCTTCCTACAGCGCTGCAGTTAGATGCGAGTCTTGGCGTGACATCCCCGTTCTCCACGGCTGTGGGAGGCAAACATAGACTCAGCACGTGTGGAGGGCCTCTGCGAGATTTTTTTCAACAAAATTCTGTATTCGTTTGTTTTAAATGTTTTTGTTTAAAATATTTTAATGGTTTTTTAAGATTGTAGTTTATTTTCAAATTAATTTTGAATCAAGTTTGGAAAACAAACAGGGATATTGTAATTCTGTGGGTATTTTGGGGAGGAGGGTAGCGTTATTGGATAATATTTTTTAACTTTAGGTCATATAAAATGCTGAATGTCACTTAGAACATGTTGAAATACATTCATATCTGCCAGGTGTATGGTGCTTTCGAGGATTAACCCGCTTTCCTCAGTATTGAGATTTCAAATTCATATAAACATTACCGGTAAGATACATTTTCGTTAATAGTATGTTTTGGTATTAAAGTAACAAGTGTGTAAAATGTATATCAGAAAGAAGTTTGCATATTATCATATAGAAAATCTGTCACTGTCGGGATTTGAATCTAGACCTTCCGATCCAGAAAGCTTCAGTTGTGGACTTACAACTAAATGTGCTAACACACTCCACTCTAGGAAACGATGGGAATTTTTATATTGCATCTTTTTTTAGATTTAAGGAATTTCATTGTTTTGACGTAAGATTATCATTAAAGTGAACTGCCTAATACTCAACTGCTGTGTGTATAGTTTCCTAAATAATTAAAAATTAATTGAATGAATTGACGTTGGGTCATTGAAAATTAAATTGAAGCTTTTTATTGCCCACTTCGTTTAGTAACTTACACAGCTTATACTAGACCCTCGCTGAATAGATGGTTTGGTCCTTGAATCATCAAAAAGAGATGTGAAGATGCTTAGAAATGTCATGGGGAAAATCAAAACTTTCCTTTGCGCGGTCAGAGAAAAGTATGTATTATGTTATGGGGTGTATATGAATATATACCCCTGTTAGTTTGAAGGATTTTATTGGAGATTCGGGCACAGTTTATGAAGTAAATATCGAAGAAACTTCAAAATGCCGTGAAAATGAAGTAATACATGGTGAGGAAATTATAGATTACCAGAAAATATTTGTTCTAGTCATTTTTGCCAAACTGTCAGAATATCCTCAAGAATATAATGTATTTACACTGTGCTGTGATCTATCGTGCTCTATTCTAACAAAACAAGCGAGTGCGCTCAACCGCATTCCAACCGCGTCAGTATTACAGCTGTACAGTTTAATACACAACTTAATAAGGTTAATTTTTTATTGAATACTCTGTATTATCCCTATATTATGAAAGGAGAATG
Organism: Teleogryllus occipitalis; assembly: GCA_011170035.1. Lineage (NCBI taxonomy): Eukaryota > Metazoa > Arthropoda > Insecta > Orthoptera > Gryllidae > Teleogryllus > Teleogryllus occipitalis. The sequence continues at coordinate 36,713 of BLKR01003770.1, read as the reverse complement.
ATTTTCAGATTCATAGACTAGTTTCGAAAAGAGCATATGGGAACTAAGAGTTGATTATTTTTTTCATATTGGCGGCCCTGGCACATTGCTCCTTCCGCGAAGAGGCTCATTTGTCAAATGCGTCGGCAGGAGGACGAAATTCGTTATCCATCGTGGAGAAGGTATACCCTCTATTATCTTTCCCTCTAAGCCTAGGTATTATGATGTCGACGAAGGAGCATTATGCTTGAAATTTCTTGTTAAAATCATATCTCATAAATCATATATATTCGCCCTTCTGGCAAATGAAAGCGCAACTAAACTCATGTCAGCCTGGTGTTCAACCCGCAAGAACTGCCATGGGAGAACAAACTTCAATAAAATATTGAACAATGCACAATATCTACAATATTAATTAAGATTTTTTTCGAGAAATCTTGTGATGAAAATGGTCGTAGTAAAATCAGTCACACATAATTCCAAAGTACTTGAATAACATAAATTAAACAGGGAGCGGTAGCTCAGTGCATCAACTCATGTCATTGCAGCGCCTCTGACCGGGAGGTCCTAGGTTCGAGTCCTGACGGCGGCAGGATTTTCGACACTAGCTCTTCAGCTATGTCGAATTCAGTCGCTGCCTGGAGGAGAATTCTAGCGGCCGGCTGCTCTGATCGGTAGTTTTCCGTGGTTTCTCCGATCAACACCAGGTGAATGCTGGAGCAGTACCCTACCAAACGGGCTTCGGACCATGCGCGTTCTGTCCTTCCTCTTCCTTGTCCTATCCTCTCCCCTTACACACACACACACACTTACACTAACATGCACTACACTATCACATATTCTGGGAAGCCGGTCGGGAGCTTAGAGCTTGTCCCGGCTGGGGCGGTGCCCCGCTGGTGGGAGAGTCCTGGTTAGGGGGAAACCCCACTAGCCGACGGTAGGTCGGCGCCGGATCTCGCCATCCAGTGGGGGAAGATCACCGCCATCTCCCGAGAAAAAAGCATGCACTACACTAACGGGACTAATGACCAAGGCAGTTGACGTGCCCGGAAACACGAAAAAATCAAATCAAATCAACAGAAATTAATGGCTGACCATTTTGAGTTTTTAAGTGAAGTGATAATAATTTAAACGTCCAACCTATAGATCGTGAAAGTACCCTCCAGGCATTTAGAAGTCAGGAGTTCCTGAATTTAGTTGACATCCTTTCTGGGGGGGGGGGGGTCGTAATTAAATACACGTGATGGCCGACCGCCACTATCAGATCGTGCTGGTTAACACGGAGTCGCCGGCGTTTCTAGATCGCCCCGTGTAAATGGGGCGCTGGGTGTCCACCGAGGCGGAGCGTATGCAGAAAGGTGAAAGTCACGGCCGACGCAGCGCTCCGTGCAGGCGGGCGCTCGGCAAACACGCGGTGCGGTTGGCGGGAGACCTTGCGAGGAGCAGGGATGTGCGTTGTGCTGGATATTATTTGATAGTCTGGAAACAAAAGAACTATTTCCTAAAATAAAATAATAATAATAATAATAATAATAATAATAATAATAATAATAATAATAATAATAATAATAATAATAATAATAATAATAATAATAATAATAATAATAATATAGGTGCTCTGGGCGCAATTCCTAAAGATCTTACGAAGCACTTGACTAAGATCCCAGGCTGCAGTAAGCACTATGAAATCCAGGATATCGTACTCTATGGTACGGCGCACATTTTGCGCAAGGTGTTATAGAACCAAATAGATTACCGAATCTACACCTTAGGAAGCTGGGTGCAACCTGGTGTGGATTTTCGTTTACTACCGGAACCCAAGATCATTCACCGTGAGAAAGGAAGATAATAATAATAATAATAATAATAATAATAATAATAATAATAATAATAATAATAATAATAATAATAATACTATTTCACTTCTTTCTATTCTTTTGTACTTTTATGACTCCGTCTTTTTTCTACCTTTCCTTCTGCCATCTCTTTAGTTTTCTACCGCAGAGGAAATATATTCCATAGAGGAAAGTGTTTCCTCTAAATGGTACATGAGCTACTTTTGCTTTTCTGTTTTACATCTACTCTTTATTCTGCGACATCTTCTACTCCTCTTACTATTCCTTGTTTTGTAACTACTCCTGCTTCTTTCTATTCTTTTGTACTTTTATGACTCCGTCTTTTTTTCTACCTTTACTTCTGCCATCTCTTTATTTTTATACCACAGAGGGAAGTGTTTCCTCTATGCTTCTACTCTTCTACTTCTACTCTGTGTGTGTGTGTGTGTGTGTGTGTGTGTGTGTTCCTCTTCTACTATCTCGATCATTCACCTTCTAGTGTTTCTTTTAACTCTTCTCCTACGTCTCCTAATTCTTCTACATCTTCTTGTAGTAATTCTGTTTTTCTTCTACATCAACCACTACTACTGGCTTGCATGTTGGCGCCAAATTCTCTGAGAGATAGTGCGCAACTTTCCGGACTGTTAGGAAATAAGTCATAGAATACATGGGGAAGGGTTGTCCTTGACTTCTGACAATCTTCTCCAGATTAAAACTAATAAACATTCTGCTATATTTCAATTTGTTCTTCATTCACCTCTTGTTTGTTACCGTTCTTCCTTTGCTTAATTCTATTTTTTGTTTTTAACTTTCTTCTTAACCGCGTAAAGACCATATATATTTTATTTGTCGTACGTCTTAATATCTTAATTGGTATCTTACATTTCTTTTCTTTCCTCTTTTTTCCTCATTATTCCTCTTTTCATTTTCTTTGTCTTATTTTTATTAATTTCTTTTTTATTTTCTTTACTGCATTTTCTTCTTATGTTTACGATTTCTTTACTGTACTCTTTCCTTTTCTCTCGTCTCTTCATTTTTTATTGTTTTTCTTTTCCGTCTTAGGTTCTCTCATGGTTTTCTTTGGGGTTCGTGTCTTTAATTTTATGTATTCTCTTTATTTGCTTTCTTATTATTCTTTTTTTTTCAGTTTACCTCTTCATTTCCTTCGTTGTCGTGTCTTCTTTACTGAAGTTGCTCCTAGAATAGAGTGAAGAATTAAGTATCCTTCTGGGTATGAATCTTCCGGGTCAATGACCCCCATCTCGATCGGGTTTTTGTCCAGTTTCCCTGATCCATTAAGCAAATTCTGAGATGGCCCCCTGATTTGCTTCTGGACGTAAATGTAGCTTCACTATGCGCACGTTTTGTTGAGCTTTCCTTTTGCTTGTAATGGTAGTAGAGCTTAGGGTGAGTTTCTACTTTGTTAGCAATACAGAAAAATCAAATCCGTTCGTTTATCGTTACAAATAAGTTTTTTATAATTCGGCAACGAAAATATCTAATTTTTGAAATGTTAATCTCTCGCTTTTTTAAATTTATTATTATTATTATTATTATTATTATTATTATTATTATTATTATTATTATTATTATTATTTTCATCTTTCAACTATTCATAGTTAAATTGTTGGGAAGGGATTCTGAAACTCAAGAAAGCGTGCGCAGATGATTTTCTCCTCCATACGTCACATACAGTTTTTGAATGTTTTTGACTAAATAAATAAAAGTAGCTCTTTAGTCTATGCTCGTAGTGACGAGGTATGGGCACGCGCGCCGTGGCCTGGTTCCAAGGGGGAACAGCGCCATCATTCGGAGGAACTGGGCGACCGCTAGGGCCCTGGATTTGCTTAACGGATTAGCGAAGGTTCTGCCTGCGACCCACGACACACATCTCGCAAGAGAGATCCCGCTGTGCAAAAGAAACTGTTTGTGGAGATGAACCGCGAATCCCTTTTGGACTTACGCTTGGTGGTTTGGGATATAAACACGAGATACGCTCGTTTTGAAGATGACTTTTCACTTGGTCACCGAAGGAGAACGTATGTCACTGTTTATTTGATAAAAAAGTTGAAAGCGGCGTTGTTGCTCTGTGCTATAACGCAGTGCTTCCTGCGCAACAGTTTCGTTAGATTTGAGTATAGGGTTTTCGTGTTTTTGTCAAGATCCCTACACTACTGTGACAACCGTGACCATTCGTTTCCAGTCTTTCAGACTCTGGAGTTCAGGATATTTCGATTTTTTTGGTCTTCCTCTGATCCAGTTTTGAATAAAAAAGTTTATTAGGTTTCGATCTGTTAATAATATAAAGTTCGCTCCTACTCAAATCGGCAAAAATTGTATTATTATTATTGTTATTATTGTTATTATTATTGTTTACACATTGCTGGTTCATAGGAAGACCTGCTTCTCAAATAACAACGGGCTTTTCGCCAAGGGTCTTACTTGCTATTTATTTAAGAATCTGAATTTAGAAAGTTACGAACAATGCGGCAAGTATTTAAGATGACAGACTTCTGCATTAATTTTAACTGGAAGAATGAATACTTGGTCCTGTTTCCATTGATCTTCGATTTGATATGCCAGATCGCTGTACTCTAGAGCCTCGTGCGTCAAAATTGTCCGATCGACATAAATTCTGACCTTTTCATTTTCCAACACAGATTCAGGTTTATTATTATAATTATAATTATTATTACTATTATTACTGTTACTATTACTATTATTACTGTTACTATTACTATTATTACTGTTACTATTACTATTATTACTGTTACTATTACTATTATTACTGTTACTATTATTATTATTATTATTATTATTATTATTATTATTATTATTATTATTATTTGCAAGTATTGTGTGAGAACATCGTTTCCAAGATCCTTTCCAGGAGTGGTGCCCCGCGAGAGCTCGCGAGCTGGGCGGGGTCGGGTCGGGGCGCACGTAATGTATGCTGCGCGTGTGGGGGCCCAGGGACTTCCCTCTCCTCCGTCACACCGCCCGGCGTCGCGCCTCATTGAAAATTATCTCCCGAGCGACTCCGCTCCTCCTCTCTTTATTTATGGGAGCTCTCCATCACCCACCCGATCGGAGCTCCGCGGCGTCACCTCAGCGATAGGTAGAGCGGGAGAGCGCGGAAGGAGTCGCTGCGTATACGCGGCAGCTCTGCTCTTGGGGAGAATCGTTAGTGTATTCGAAAACGGGTGAAAAACTAGCAAAATATATTTCATACCTAGTAGACTGGATACTGTAATTCGAAATCCATAAAGATAAAAATATCGAACATTTTCTACTAATGAAATATTTTTATACATAAATATATGATCCCTTTCTTAGTTGGCTTAATTTACAAATAATAATAATAATAAAAGGAAATTTCAACATTATTTGTTTTTGTATAATTCTTCAAAAAAACACGTTTTGACAATGTTCATATATTGTCATCAGGTGAAAATAATGACGTAACAAACAATTGAACTAAAACAAGACTACCAATTACAGTCTTGAAATATTAAAACATGAATTCCTTACTAACCTTTCATAATCAATAAAAACATTTCAAAATTTCACTCAGACGGTATAAACATTTTAAATTTAACCGCCACAACTGTGGACTTCATTGATTGTGACAGTTTACATTGATGTCCACAGTTGAAAATGAAAATAGTGAAAATGCAAATAAAGAATTCTGAAAAATGTGAATAGGGAAATCTTGAAAATGTGAATAGGGAATTTAAATAATTGTTTGTCAATAGTTAAAAGAGAAGTATTAAACTGTTGCGTGAAAATAAAAATGTTTAATTTTAAATTTAGAATTTCAAATGATTTTTCATTTTCGTAAATTAGCAATTCTAATATAGGTTAGGACGTCTTCCCACGTTTTTCTTTCTTTCTGCGTTGAATATCAGTTCATATTGCTTCCATAAAGTTCATTTATCGTTAAGTATACTTCGATTTTTCTATAGCGTATCTTTCTCTATGATTAATCTTTTTAACATTGGTAAACACATTTCTGAAGCCATGAGTCCCGTTTAGAAGGACGTTCCTAGTTAATTAAATATATTTATTTTATAAGGCAGGAGGTGTAACAATGACCTAATGTCATTAATACAGAAAAATCGAAGTATATTTTGTGGTTGTGTGAGATAAAAAACTTTAAGTTAGCATGAGTTTTGATCGTAATGGAAAAGAATCGGTACTGCCAATAGCATGATTTGTTCAGCATTACTCAGAGGTCGAGAGCCACTACATCCTCTTAATATAACTATTATAATATTTTTCTCAGAATGTCGGGTGAGTGATGTTAAATTTAATACCATCTGATTCGTCAAAACATTAATATGTATCGAATAAAAGAAAATGTATTTGACCAAATAACTTTCCAAACGGCTTCAAAACGCATATGCCCGTTAAAGACACTAAACTTTTCTTAACATATTGAAGAACAGATATTTTACTTTCATTTAAAGTATTTTCTGGGGGAGGGGGTTCTTCACCGAGGTCCATCAAACAAAAATACATAGATAGCTTTTAAATTAACCAAAAAAAGAAGCCGTGTTTTTATTGCTAGAAAAAAAATGATAACTTAGCAGTTAAAAAGTATCTTCCTTGAACTCTTCTTAGTATAGACAGGTCAGCAAGATAAGCAAGTTCGTAAGCAAGATAAAGAAACATATAAAAACTATCTATTGTGGTTGTTGTGAGCTTTGTTCCATGTTTGATTTCTAGATCTCAATTTTCGATGTTGACCCGCCGTGACAGAAAAGTGAGGATGTACTGAAATTTAATTGAAGAGGTGGTCTGCATTCGCTGTCAAATGATAGGGTAGTGGTTCTTAATGTGCCCACCACACGTCGCCCAGCAAAAACAACCATCCTCAGCTTCAGGATGTCGCCTGAGCCCACATTATGAGAGTAAAAAGACGAACCTGTGAACATGCTTCAAACCATGCACTCAAACCACGCCTTCTCCATTGCTTGTAATACATTTGAAAACTGTTGGATACATGAAACTAAGCTATTCATTTTCACTCAAAGCAAAATGTAACCAGCAAAAGTAAAAAGAAATTGAATTTAATTCGCCGAAAACAGCGAAAATTTAAAGAATTCAGTCTCAACGTTAGTCTTAACTGACAATATTCTTCGAGAGTAACAATGATATGTCTTGCTCTCATTTATCTGTCAAAAGCAAATTTAAAATCAGGTTTCTCACGATTTTTAGTATAAATTGAATGTGCTTGTGTTCAGAAACAATAAAAGGGATGTTAAACTATATTTTTTATTTGGATAGGAAGTAACGTATTCCTCGGTCACGCCCGTCAGTTGTTTCGCAATAATTAAACTGTTATAGAATGCAGTGTATTCTCACGTACGAGTGGGATTTTTAAATGATGGCATCTAGCAGCGAAACATTTCACTTACCAATTTCTCCTGTGCCTGTCTGGACGGCAGAGCCCTTGGCACAACGCATACGTCCGAGGAATCGCAGATTTGAATCCTGCTAGTCATAAATGTCTTCTGCCGAATTTTGCTGGTCCCATATCCGAAAGGATAACTGAAGTGAGCTCCTAAGCTGTGTAGAAAGAGCTCTAAATAAGAAAGAAAAAATCTACGTAGTATTTTTGTGTTGAAGAATGAAAAATCTTTGAATTATTTTGCTTTATAAATGTAGTTCATTTACCTATAAAAACATCTTTGTGATCCGCTCAGAAATTCAAAAGGTATATATAGACATGCGTTATTGCAGAAAGTGAGGACTTGAACTTGAGCTGCTGACGCAGTAGAACAGATCACATCGGAGTCGCCTCTGCTGGGAGCTGGAGCAATGGGGTAGGGGACTGGCGGTCTGTCTGGCGCGTGGATGGAACGCTGAGCCGCCTAGCCCCGCGCCCTCCCACTTCCTCGCCCATCTCTGCCCCTCTCCCCCTTCTCTTCCATCACGCTTCGCACGGACCCTCCCCGTGTTAGATTACAACGCCCTGCTCCGCACTGGTCCGCCCCGCCCTTCTCAGCTCCTCCCATCCCCACCCAACCCCACACATCCCCATCCATCCCAACCCCGCCCATCCCCATCCATCCTCACTTCTCCCACCCCACCCCGCCCATCCCCACTCATCCCACCCCACCCCGCCCATCCCCATCTCATCCCACCCCACCCCGCCCATCCCAACCTCATCCCTCCCAATCCCTATCCATCCCACCCTCCCCGCCCGACCCTCCCCGCCTGACCCTCCCCACCCGACCCTGCCCATCCCCACCCCACCCCACCCCACCTCAACCCACTCCACCCACCTCAACCCACTCCACCCACCTCAACCCACTCCACCCACCTCGCCCATTCCCACCCAACCCACCCCATCCCGCCCATCCCCATCCCCCCCTACCCCACCCATCTCCACCCTATCCCCCCATCCCCGACCCACGCCATTCCCACGCCACCCCATTTCACCCCGCCTCACCCCACCACGCTCTGCCTGCCCCTGCTGGCTCTGCGTCACCTTTCTTCTCCCGTCCACGCCCTTCCTTTCTCCGACTAGTCTCGCCCTGCTCCACCCCCCCCCCCCCCCCCCCCCCCCCCCCCCTTCCCCTCCCTGTCCTGCACTTCCTCGCTCAGGCCCCATCCTGCCACGTCCTTCCCTTCCCTGTCCCCCTGCCCTGCCCTACCTTTACCCTCCCTACCCCGCTCCGCCCGGCTGAGCTCGGTCTTGCCCTCTCGCGACTTTCCCTGTTCGCTCCTGCCATCCCGGCCTGTTGTTCCTCTCCACACTCTATCCTCCCTCTCTCTCCACCTCTCCCTGCCCCTCCTCGCTTCAACTTCCTTCATTCCTTCCTTTATCCAAATCGCCTGATCTCTCTCCACCCGCTCAAGTCGCTCGTTCCTTCCTGCCCCGCTCCATCCCATCCCGCTCTTCCCTGCCCCATCTCCCCGCTTTCCCCGACTCCGCCCCGCTCTTCTCCACTCGGTGTGTCGACTAGTCTCCGCTCCGCCTCGACCCGCCCATCTGCTTGCTCTCTGCGTTCTGGCTCGCCCCGCCGCGGGCTCGAAGCGCAAGGCCAGCCGGTCGCTCCCAGCGGGGTGCGCAACGGGGGGGCGGGGAGGGGAGCGGAGCGTCCCAGCGTCTGGTAGCGCACCGGAGCGCTCCTCGCGCTGCGCCGGCCGGTCCCGATCCGTCTGATTCGCCGTCCATACAGAGCGGAGTAGTGTTGCCAACTTCCATCTAAGTAAGAGCACATCTTTCAAAAAATACACTTCGTATGTTTATGTCAGAACCGAAGTATACCTCCAGTAAATTAACGAATGCGCTTAGTTTTGAATTTGATTCCGAAAGAAATTATGACTGACCGTTTGATTGATTTTTTTCGTGTTTCCGGGCGCGTCAACTACTTCGGTCATTAGTCCCGTTAGTGTAGTGCATGTTTTTCTCTCTCTGGAGATGGCGGTGATCTTCCCCCGCTGGATGGCGAGATCCGGCGCCAACCTACTGTCGGCTAGTGGGGTTTCCCCCTAACCAGGACTCTCCCACCAGCGGGGCACCGCTCCAGCCGGGACTAGCTCTAAGCTCCCGACCGGTCTCCCGGAATGTGTGGTAGTGTAGTGCATGTCAGTGTAAGTGTGTGTGTGTGTAAGGGGAGAGCACTGAGCACTGAGCTACCGCTCCCGGTATGACTGACCGTGCAGCTTGAGTATTTTTATTAACAAATCTTAAACCCGTAATGATTTCTCTTAACATTTAATATGAAGATGTTTAATATAATAACTGGTATCTTGTCTAGGAGTTAATAAGCTTCTGACGTGTAGCTCTGCAGTCTGTGTATGCAAAAATAATATTCTCTCTGTTGTGTCAGTTTATTTTTATTGAAGATAATTGTGATCCATGGGTTGAGGCGTCAGAGGTTTACTTTTTTGGTGCCCATGCACATGGCGGCTTTCATGGCCAAACGACACACTTCTTCATAGAAGGTGTTCAACGCTTACGAAGGAAATGGCTACAGAAAATTCACAGCACGATACGCGCCCATCATTGCAGGCATTTTGCCAAGAGAGCAGCTGGTGCCCGCTATGCCGTCTGGGCTTCCAGTAGCTCCGAGTAATGGCGTACATGTGCGAGGCTCGCTCAGAATGACGAGTTTATACAAAAGTTCCATATTATCAAGGTTATATAGGGAGAGGTGGCTCAAAGCATCAACTGATGTCACTGCAGTGCTTCTGCCCTGGAGGTCCTACATTTGAGTCAGGACGGTGGGAGGATTTTCGATACTAACTACATAGCTAGGTCGAATTCAGTCGTTGTTTGGAGGAAAATTCTAGCGGCCGGCTGATCGGATCGGTAGTTTTCCGTGGTTTCTCCGATCCAAACCAGGCGAATGCTGAAGCAGTACCCTAACAAACGGGCCACGGACCGTGCGCCATCTTTCCTTCCTCTTCCTTGTCCTATTCCTACCTCTTATACACACACTAACATGCACTACACTACTACACACACATCGGTATCTTAGAGCTGGTCCCGGCTGGGGCCTTGATGGTGCGAGATACCTGGTTAGGGGAAACCCCACTAGGTAATGGTAGGTTGGCGCCAGATCTCATCATCTTGCGAAGGAAGATCACCGCCCCTCCCGAGGAAACAATCACTGCAGTTACGGTACTAACGATATTAGCCGTTGATGCGCCCGGAGTCTAGCAATCAATCGAGATTATTATCTGTAGCATTTTTTAAATGATTGCTCAGATTCCGCGATCAAGAGGTTTCCGACATGTCGTTTTCACCTTTTAAAATAGCTTTTTTCTTTTATCTATCATGACGCGTGTCCGTCCTTGAGATTCGGCAGACTAGTTTTAGCATAAATGAAAGTTACAATAATTGTTTTTAAAAATAGACTAAAATGAAAAATTATTAAGTATGAAAGTTCGATTTTCAAAGTTGGTTTTAGTGTTCAAATGATTAGAAATGTCGGAGATTCCTACCTTCCTCAGAAAATACCGCCAGGTATTGGGGAATGCACATATCTAATTCAACTGACTAGTGTTGTAAGGGATAATGTGTCCAGGATTATTCGAACACTCGATGTACTTGCATTAGTAAATCTTTCAAATTCTAAGAATGGTCAGGATTTGGTGAACTGTACCTCTTGGGCACTTAACCACAATAATATATCGCAACTAGCGTATCCGTGCGAGAACTCTCGCTCGTTAAACCCCACCCTCTTCCCTATTTTTCCATTTCCATATTAAGCCTGTAAAACATATCTTTCTTCAGGACCCTGTTCTCCTCCGTCACTTGCTCTTTGTCTCTTTGTAATTGACAACAATACAATATACACTTGTCAATGCCAACTATTCTTCATTAACGTTATTACCGAGCAGAGAGGTACACCCGTGTAATTCAATCGCGTAGAATATCAGGATATTAGTTTAATTTCAAAGATAGTTGCAGATTTTTCAGGCTCTGAATAGGTGGGGTAGAATCGAGAAGCGTCGAAGCAGCAAAAATGTAATAGAATGTTTGAGAAGATCTCATCCCTTATAACACGGAGTGAGAATCGTTTCTTTGAGGCGTTTGGCCTCAAAATTTTAGTTTTTAAGGCCCTGCATTAGATATGAATATTTTGATTCGTTTTTTAAACAAATCCTTTACATTTTTAAAGTCAAAGTTCAATTCATCACGTCTTCGTGAAATTCTTTCTTTAGAGACCTCATTTATAAAGATTGGTTGCGTGTGAGAACCACAAATGATATGTATACTATTAAAATAATATAGGAGGCGATATTCTTATTATACGAGTGGTGCAATTTTATTACGTTCTTAAATGATAAACGGCGGTTTTGTTGCCATAAGTTTGGTCATTAGCGCATAAGTTGTATAAAATTTCAACAAATTTCTATTGAGATATTTCATATTGAGATATCATGGCAACATGTGATATTTTTAACACAACGAAAATATAGTATTTGACGATACAGCGACTGCGTGTTTGCAAAACATATTTTCTCCTTCAGTGAGAACACATGCAGGTAGTTAGGTGATAATATTTCAGACTAAATTTATTCAAGTGATAATTTAAGAAAAATTAATACCCCAAACGCCTTCGTACGTCGAGGCGAAACTATTTATGCTTACTCTCATATTCTTCTCCATATTTACGAGTGAATAGAAATTATGCTTATTCACACAACAGCCACAAAAAAGTCGATTGCTGCGTAAAAGCATTACTAGAAATCTATTATGTTGACACGGGGATGAGAACACATACATTTTCTATGTGATATGAGCTGCTGTCAACTTGTACCGTTTTCTTATTCCCGATTAAGGTCGTTGTATGGAATATCCTTTACAATAGCATTCAGTTTCTTTATTGAAAGATGCTCCTATTTTCATTCTTGTAATGATGAATCTTTTTTTAAAATATTAAAATAGAGAAGAATGAGTACTTCGTTTTGGAAACAAATGCAGACTGTATCAGGCTTTTGTTATGAGGAAAGTCATTGTGCTCTTCATCTTCTCGTGAATTTGCAATTCAATTTTCTAGTGACATTGTATACCCCTGCCCCATGACTGCCATAGTAAAGCGTTTTGCTAGTTCAGCTACCATTACAAATCTGCATTTTGTTAATCTTGAGTGATTTAGTTCTCGACACTATTTCGCCACAAGCAATTTACGATACAGATTGTTTTTCACAGAAGCCGCAGAATACCTTTATCCTTGTGACAATTCATTTCAGAACATTCACATGTTTCTTTCAACTGTCATAATTGGTTATGAATTTACTTGAATTTCGTTCCAGTCAAAATCTTACTGATGCGAGATAATAGGCTTCAAATATATACTAGACATCCATCTAAAATGTCGATGGGTGCAATCCCAATAATTATTACAGTAATTGATGAACAGAAGGTTTAGAATTAGAAGTAATTATTTTGCCATTTACGTGTTCTTTCATTTCGATATTCCGATTTTTTCAATTTTTCAAATTGTTTGTCTTCAGAAATTCTCGTTCAGTATCTTATCTTCTTCGTAACTGAGTTACGTCAATATATACCGCCGGGTGGCTCAGGGCATCAATCGATGTCACTGCAGCACCTCTTGATCGTTAGGTCCTAGGGTTTGAGACCCGACGGTGTCAGGATTTTCGATACTAGCTTCAAAGCTAGGTCGAATTCAGTCGCTGTCTGGAGGAGAATTCTAGCGACCGGCTGCTCTGATCGGAAGATTTCCGTGGTTTCTCCAAGGAAGTACCCTAACAAAAGGGCAGCGGACCGCGCGCGATCTTTCCTTCCTCTTCCTTGTCTTCTCCTCTCCCCTTACACACACACACACACTTACACTAACATGGACTACACTACCACATTCCCGGGAGACCGGTCGGGAGTTTAGAGATTGTCCCGGCTGGGGCGGTGGATCTCGCTGGTGGGAGAGTCCTGGCTGGTGGGAGAGTACGGACACGTACGTGCACTACCCTACCACACACATCTGGAGCGGTGTGAGTTGATCCTGGCTGGAGCGGTGCCTCGCTGGTGGTAGGTATCTGGTCGAGGATAACCCTGCTAGCCGACGTGTAGGTCAGCGACGGATCTCACCATCCAGCTGGGAATGATAAAAACGCCACCTCTCTAGAAAAAAGCATGCACTATACTTACGTGACTAATGTCCTTAGAACTTGACGCGACCGGAAACACGAAATAATCGAATAACTCAACTTCAGCTTTCTGAATCGCTTGTCTTGAGGAACTTCTGCTCTGCCTAGAAGGGCTTAAATTATTTTTTAGCGAAATATATTTACACTAATGGGCCTCGATTCAAAAAGTTGTTCCCATTCAAGTATTGGCTGTATCAAATCGGCGATTTTACTCCACTCGTGCATTTATAAACCGGCGAGATATCGATTGATTGTGATTGATTCCGGGCGCGTCAACTACTGAGGTCATTCGTCCCGTAAGTGTAGTGCATTTTTATCGGGAGGGGGCGGTGATCTTCCCCCACAGGATGGCGAGATCCGGCGCCGACCTACCGCCGACTAGTGGGGTTTCTACTACCAGGTATCTCCCACCAGCGGGGCACCGCCCCAGCCGGGACAAGTTACAAGTCCCCGACCGCCCTCCCGGCATGTGTGGTAGTGAAGTGCATGTTAGTGTAAGTGTGTGCGTGCAAGGGGTGAGGATAGTACAAGGAGGAGGAAGGAAAGATCGCGCTTGGTCCGTGGCCCGTTTGTTCGGGTACTGCTTCTGCAACCGTCTGGTGTTGATCGGAGAAACCACGGAATACTACCGATCAGAGCAGCCGGCCGCTAGAATTCTCCTCCAGACAGCGACTGAATTCGATCGAGCTGAAAAGCTAGTGCCAAGAATCCTGCCGCCATCGGGACTCTAACTTAGATCAGAGACTCCCGATCAGAGACCGTGCAGTGACATCATTTGATGCCCTTAGCCACCTCTCCCGGTACGAGACGTCGAACTTCTCGGGTAAAGTAGTCGAAAGACTTTAGCTCCAATCCACACACGCTTCAGGTAGCATCAATGCTCCGTCAGGCTGGCACGCAGCATCCCAGAGGAACGCCTCCCCAATCAGATTGTAGAACTTTATTCTACAATTGGGCAAATGTTACCCGGTGGCAGAATGCTGAAATACGAAAGTACATTTACAATTTCAAACACAATTACAAATAAGGGAATAATGTATAAAAAATGAATATAAAAACAAATCATCTTTGTCATTATCTTGACATGCAAATGACATTTACATTGCTATATTACAAATGAAAATACAAATATACTAAGATATAGATAAATAAACTTACATATTACACAAATATACATTTATACAAACATACAAGCGTTCATACATACTCAGATCCAGGAACACCAACCTGCACCTATTCATTTATATTCAAACATGGATAAACGTTTTTACCTTTCACCACAGTGTAATAATATACAATACTTATGATAATTATTACATTCCTAATACGTAAACACTCGTCCTACTCGTCCCTATACATTAATAAATGTATACCAACATTTGTCAGAATAGCCTGTAGAAAGGCGTTTTCGACTAGCGAAAACCTGGATGGGGCGATCCTGCCAGCTCAGGGGCTCTAGCTATCCAGATTCGTACCTGAGACTAATTAAGCCCCACTCACAATGCATTGAGAGAAAGCCCTACGCAATTGCCCATGAGTATCGGGCACTGCCACGATGAAGCCAAGTGCCCAACTATGGCCACCCGAACAGTTCGAAACCCCGGACCCGTCTCGTCCCTGCGCACGCTGCTCTAACGACGTGAGTATCTCCGGAAGTCGAGATAACCTACGTCACGGGTTATTTCAATTCTCCCTTTGGACTTATCCAATCCTGCCCCAAGGATGGAGGGTAGGAACCTAACTGGTGAGTCATCCGAGCAACCAGGAGCTTAATATTTCCTGCTCACCGCACCCACTTTTGCACTAACGACGTGAGTACCGCCCAGAGATTGGATCAGAGTGGATAACTAGACTCCAGACTCACCAAGAACCTTCAAAAACCATGACCTTCGCGGGCGGTGGTTCCCCACTCCGGGATCCAATATCCCGGTTGTTACAAATTACCCGTGCACTGAAAGTAATGAACGGGGGAACTTCAAACATCTTCCTAAAGAGTGTACCGCCGTGAGCTAGCTTTTTCAAAGTTGTCTAGCTTTAGAGATTTTATCTTACCTGGATCTTACAGCTATCACCACGATCGTATCTTCCAGCTCTTTTCTGAGACCTCGTGGGGAGGACCGGGTGAAGGAGGACAGGGAAATAACATTGCGTTCAGATCTAAAGATCAGAATGAAGACAGGATGTGGAAGGAAGAATCGCGTACAGGCCGTGTCCCGTTGTTTAATGTACTGCTCCAAGATCTGCCTGGAATCGATCAGAGTAACCCATAGAAACGACCTATCAGAGCACCTTCTGTTCAGATCCGTCATCCAGGTAGTGGCTTTTCGACACAGCTTCTGAACAGATATAAACCCCACAGTCAGAACTCGAACCGATGCCCTTCCAGTCTAAAAAACTTCGGTTACGATCTCGCAACAACTTTATGCTAACGCACCTTGTTTACTTAGTAGATGTAAGCGATATATTGGTGAAGTTAAATTTTAGCAATTCAAATTGTATGGAATGTGAATCGATCCCTGTTCTTCTGGTTTACGCCCAGTTGTTCCAACAACTGAGCTACCGAATTTAATCAATTCTTTGAACGGGCCTTTTGGGCCTGATGTGTTGCGCGGTATGATATTAAATTGTCACCATCCTGACATCATTTAGGGGTCGCAATTACGTCGGAAATGTCCTGAAACATTTATTATGCGGAAAATATTTCGGACGTAATTGCTTCTCTAGAATGGTGACAATAATTGTCAATTGTCAATAATTGACAATGATTTTCAGTAATTGTAAATTCAATTATTGAATTTAATATTAGCAGTATGCTAGTACATTTTCCGCATATTTACTTCCAGGGGCACACCCTGTATTTTTTGGAGGTACAGAGAAAACCTGACTGAATGTTTTCTTATAAATAATGTTTCATTTATGCTGAATACAAAATGTTAAATGATATTTGTCCACTTATAGTTAATATTTATAATATTAACTCTTTATATATTGAATGACTTTCTTTAATATAAAACATTGGTAAAATAGTTATTTTTAAATATGTATCATTGGCTTCTGGGGTCGAACCCTTCTTGGGTAGGCAACTGTTTACTTTTCAGAGATCTAGACGTCCTGCCCGTTTAGCTTATTCAAAGGTCACGTAACTTGGTTCGGAAGAAAACCTGTGTAACGGCAGATCAAATGTGCGAGTAATATACTCTATGCTTCCCAACAACAAGTCCGTCTTTCTCCTTATTGTGTGTGTGTGCGTGTGTGTGTGTGGATTGAGTGGTTGGGGTGGGTGTGACGTGTCAATTGACTGCCCGAGCACTTCCCTTGCGCCGCGTGGTGTTCCGGGCCATTGCGTCGGGGGAGGGGCAGCGGAGGGGAGCGCTGGGCAGCGGGTGCTGTGGCCGTCGGAAGCTGCGGCCGATTTCACGCTCTCTGCGCTAAGCACCGTCATCGACGCCGCCTCCCCCCACCCGCGCCCCTGCTCCCCGGCCCCTTCGTTCCGTCACCCCTTGACACGACCTCGCGTGGAAGAGGGGGGGGGGATAGAACGGATGCTGCCTAGCCCTAACTGAATCTTCGATTTCTTCTCATCTCTTCCTCTTCTGGTTCGTTTACGTTTTTGCCCTTCCTGCTATTCTTCTTTTCTTCCTCCTTCTATTCCTCCTCCTCCTTTTCCTACTATTCCTCCTTTTCTTCCTTCTCTTCCTCCTCTTCCTCCTTCTCATCTTCTTCCTTCTCTTACTCCTCCTCCTCTTTCTCTTCCTCCTCCTCTTTCTTTTCCTCCTCCTCCTCTTTCTTTTCCTCCTCTTCCTCTTTCTTTTCCTCCTCTTCCTCCTTCTTCTCCTCTTCCTTTTCCTCTTCCTCCTCCGTCGCTTCCTTCTTTTCCTCTTCCTCTTCTTCCTCCTTTTCTTCTTCCTCCTCCTTCTCCTCCTTTTTCTCCTCCTTTCTTCCTCTCTTTCCTCCTTTCTTCCTCTCTTTCTCTCTCTGCTTCCTCTTCCCTGTTTCTCATTTTTCATCTCGCCTTCTTTCTCCCTCTCCTTTCTTTGTAAGACCCAACGGTAACTTAGAATGATGGCATAGTATTGTTCTGCCCACCTCCTTATTACTAAAGATTTATAGTCATGTCTTCTAAAGTCAGATTAGTGGCAGTGTAGATCAAGTGATATGTAATAAGTATAACGGGTTGCGTTCACGTTACACACAGGGACATTGTCGCTTTTCTTTGTCTCTCTTGCGCTTAATTGCACAAAAATATATTCTGAGATACTACGCTATTGTCGATATAATACCGAGTGAAGGTAATAGTACATTGTGAAGAAATAGTATTAAACAACCAAGATACCTCAGAATTTTTCGTGTGTATTCTGTTTCTATGAAGAAGAAAAATAAGCTAAATATAAAACATCAAGGGCGCTTTGAGTATATCGAGAAGGGATCGAAAAAATTACAATCTTATCAAATAAAAAACCCTAATACTCCATTCTTACACACGTTTCATGTGTGTTGCTCGGAAGGGCTTGAGCATTTACCCATTTTGTGGACGAACGTCCGTTATACCTTTTTGCCACAGGCATCACCTTGCAATTTTGCCATGAGAACTATCTTATTGGAAGAAAAACGTTTTGTGCTGAGAGAAGTATCAGCAGCAAAAGCAAATTACTAGCTTATGAAATGGGGTTCTTCTCTGAGGCGGACTCTCTGTGGCTGATATATTCTGTAAGCGTACTTTCAGAGTGGGATCTTGTATATTTTTCGGGCGACTATTTTCTACCAAACAATATTGATTAATGATTACTAGGGAACGGAATTTATTGTAATAAAAATGCAAAATATGTACATATATCTGTACGAATTTTTTTCCAAAACATGTAAGAAAAAATAGAAAATATGTAAAATAAAAATTCACAATTGTGTTTAAATGGTTCTCTGCAACCATTTTCTGACCATAGAACGTCGCCGATCAGTTCTTAACAAGGATTTGGAGTGGCTGAAAGTAGGTTCTACCTCTACTGAAGTAATTGTACACTAGACATCACCACATATAAGAATTTTATTCGAAATATAAAATACGTTCATAGTATATACTACAAAGTTTACGAGGAGCCGGTGTGCAAGTGAATAGTAGTACCGTGTAGCGAGTGATGGATTCCAAGGGAGGGGGTTAAAGGGTACATATCCCACCCTCCAAACTGAACAACGCGGTAAGACAATTTTCAGTAAAAAGTATTTGTTAGTTTTCGATCAAGTAACGAATTTGCTGTTTCAAACACGAGCAAGCACGTGGATGACATTACTTTTGTTAATAAAAATCCGCTCATCCTTGACTCCTTCGCAGGTACGCAGTAAGCAAGGGGGGGGGGGATTAAGTCTGACAATTCATAACGGAGAAATGGTGGTAATAGAAGCAAAGCAGCATTACATTTCATTTGTAAGGAAGATGGTTCCGTAACAAAATATTGCAAACGCGTATCTGAAATGATCTGTTTCGACTTATAAATGTATTAAAATGTAGCGAAATATGTAAGGAATGTGTCGTAGTAGATAAAATATGAAAAAATATGTAATTGTACCAAAATATGTAAAATAAAAATAGTTCTAATTCATTCAGAATGTCTTGTAAACTCTAAAAAGTAATTGAATGCGGGTATCTAGTTACATGGAAATCCATTCCCTAATCATTACACTGCATTTGACTGGACTAGACAGTCGTCTTCAAATCCTTAATTTACGCGACACGCAACGTAATCCAAAATACGTTGTAGTTGTGTATATTTAATGAGATGTGTTTAAAATGACTTGAGAGATAAGTTTGCAAAAGAAACTTCTCATTCCTGTTGCATTAGTTAGGTTATGTTTATCTTTGGCAGAACTCATTTCATTGACTTATTCCGCAATTTCTTGCCGTCATTTCTAAGAACTAAAATGGGGTTATTTCAAGAATGTTTTCGTTCATCGTTTTGTTTAAAGTTCATTTAATACTGTTCTGTCAACCTGGAAGTTCGATCGTATTCGCTAAAACATGTCGGACGCAATGCGACCGTACCTGCGTGCTATTGAATGTTGGAAATATTCGGTCATAGATGTCGTCGTGTTCTCCTGAACGAAAATTCGACCGAGCCTCGATATTTTCTGAACACCTAAGTCCCTTGAGAAATAAAATGGGGCTTTTCGTTCATAATCTAAGGAAACAAGACTATATCCATGATGAATGGCCAAGTTCTATCGAATAATTCAAGTCCATTTGATACCGATACATTAATCTGGAAGTTCGGCCGTATTCGCCAGAACATGTCGGACGCAGTGCGACCATTCCTGCGCGCTAGTGAGTGTTTGAAATATTCGGTCGAAGACGGTCATGTTCTCCCGAACGGGAATTCGTCCGAACTCGGATCCTCTCTGAACGTACCCTAAACGCAAGGCCCTGGAGAGGCCGTGTTTAGCTTCAAAAGGCTTGTGAAGGGCACTGGCTCATCGTGAGACAGAGCGCCCTTATCTCCCCCACAGACCTTCGCGGTGGAAGGGGCATATTCAGGAATGCGCGCGCGCGCGCGCGCGCGTGTGTGTGTGTGTGTGTGTGTGTGTGTGTGTGTGTGTGTGTGCGCGCGTGTGCGTGTGCGTGTGCGCGCTGTTGCGTGACGCGGGAACCGGCGTGCATGTTTCGCACAACCTGCCCTCCTCTACACACACACACACACACACACACACACACACACACACACACACACACACACACACACACACACACACTCATGAGACGCCGTTTATCAAGGAATGTGTGACCACTCACGAGCCGCTCAACTGCAGATCTTTTTCTGCGCCTCGCTTTTAGACGCACGCCTACAGAAGTGGCCTAGTATATTTCTTTCTCTTTGTAGAACAAGGTTGAAGTTGTCGCCTTAGGTGAAAATCACCGTTTACCTTCTTTCTGACGTTCCGGACAGGAGTACATTTCTTATTTAAAAGTAATCTTTGCTGTTCGAAACTACATTTTAACAGTAAAATGTCTTGCACATTTCATGACCGAAACATGTAACTATATCCTTTATTTATTGATAATGGAAATAAATTTTAGTACATCGCTTTGATTTGTATACTAAACATGCACACTTGTTCTGATTAGAGCATTTATGAGATTTTCTATTCCAGTTAAGTATATTCATAAATCAACTGTTATTCAAGAGTAGTTAAGCTAACTTGCATAATGTGTTTTACGTATTTATTTTGTGTCAATTTTTTACGTCTGTTAGTTTTGGGATAAAACATTTTCTGTGTAATTTAGCCTCACCGTTTAGCAATACTAAAATATTTACTCGTCCAGAGTACTGGGCCTGTAATGCTGTAACGCATAGGTGCTGGACGTTGAAAGTTAGGTTTCAGTGTGAACGTGTTTTCACTTTTAAAACCATGATTTACAAAAGAAAAATTTTAAGCTAGTATAATTTATTCTATTAACTAAACTAAACTCTGTTTTTCCCCTCAGGGTTTAGCTTCAAGCTGTACCCCTCGCCCCGCCTGGGATTATATCCACTCCCACCTGTCTCTATGGATTCGGTGGTGTAACAGTCAGCGTACCGGACTATTGCACCCGAGTTTGCGGGTTCAAATCGATCGAAGCCGTGGATTTTTAAGGGCGAAAAAAAATCCTTCGTACGCCTTCCTTCGGAGGGGAAGTAAAGCCGGCTGTCCCATGTAGTAGATTTACTGCACGTAAAATACCCTCAAGCCTAAATGAAGCCTCTGAACAAAATTGAGTTCCGCCTGTTTCGTCGCCCAAGATAATACTTCCTTTCCCCGCTAGGTGGTGAAAGGAGCGTAGCGAGATTTGCGTGGTTAGACGGAAGAGCGGGTCTGATGGCCCGAGTCTCGCCCAGTAAAATAAGGCATTAACTAACTAAATCCTATTCGATGGTCCTGAGAGGGGGCGTCCATCACTCCCTCACCATTTCCCCTCTCTCTAGTTCACCAAGCCGGAACCCTACCTATCGATAATCCGCTGAGGCCCTTCACAGCTAGTGATCCTTAGTGGAATGATGGCTAAAGAGGGTAGGGAATGAATGATGCAGGGCATAGGTGGAATGCATATTAAAAGGGGAAACGGGAGTACCTCGAGAAAACCTGCCGCGAATCCGCATTATCCTCCACAAATACCATTTGGAACAGCCTGGGTTTGAACCCGGGCACCAGCTGTGGAGGGCGTGCAGCCTGATCTCTACAAGGGCCACCCATCTATTAGCTTATATTCCCTACAAATGTCATTGTTAGCGGTAGCTCAGTGCATCAACTGATGTCACTGCAGCGCCCCTAACCGGGAGGTCCTAGGTTCGAGTCCTGACGGCGACAGGATTTTCGACACTAGCTTTTCAGCTAGATCGAATTCAGTCGCTGTCGGGAGGATAATTCTAGCGGCCGGCTGCTCTGATTGGTAGTTTTCCGTGGTTTCTCCGATCAACACCAGGCGAATGCCGGAGCAGTACCCTACCAAACGGGCCACGGACCGCGCGCGACCTGTCCTTCCTCTTTCTTGTCCTATCCTCTCCCCTTACACCACACACACTTACACTAACATGCACTACACTACCACATATTCCGGGAGACCGGTCGGGAGCTTAGAGCTTGTCCCGGCTGGGGCGGTGCCCCGCTGGTGGGAGAGTCCTGGTTAGGGGGAAACCCTATTAGCCGACGGTAGGTCGGCGCCGAATCTCGCCATCCAGCGGGGGAAGATCACCGCCATTTCCCCGAGAAAAAACATGCACTACACTAACGGGACTAATGACCATAGCAGTTGACGCGCCCGGAAACACGAAAAAATCAATCAATATTAGCTTATATTCCCTACAAATGTCCCCAATGTATGAATATCCAGCATTCCTTTTTGTCCTTTTTTCTCCTCTTTCTCCTCCCTGGCCGTGAGAAGCGTTGGCCGGCGGCCGCTGTGCCGTCCAAATTGCCCTGCAATTACCTCCGCGGGCAATTTGAGCCCGAGAAACTCGCGGCCTCTCGTCTCTCTTCTCCTCCTCTCGGGTACCTGCTATGGAGTGCTTTAATTAACACGTGCCCCTCCAGGGTAACGGGATCTGGGCCCCCGAAAGCCGTCGGCATTAGGCCCTTAACTCGATTAAACGATCGTTTCCCTGCCCCGTGGCCCTCCGGGTGGCCTGTCTATCATGCTGCGGACGGACGGTCAGTTTCGGATCCACGGTGGAGGGAGATGCGGGATGCATTTATATTTTTTTTTATTTACTATTTACTAGCGGTGACCCGCTCAACCTGGACTTTAAAAGCGAGAATTCAACATGTACATAATTACTTATGATTCGTCTTGTGAGTATACGTAAAGCACACAGTCTTAAACTAAGTCAACAGTTATAACTTTTTCTTTCCTCTCCTCCCCCTTCTTCTCCATCTTTTTATATAGTCTTTGTGTCCTCTCGGTCAAATCTCAAATGAGATATCCAAATAAAAGTGTTAAACACTAAATTAAGTTCAATATGTTACTCATTCAGAATTTTTCAAATTCACTCCGATTGTTGCGTGAATTTTGCGGATTCCCGCCTGAAATATGGCGAAATATTCTTGGGCCTCACACTTTTGGATCGCTGAAAAAGTGGTACGAATAATCAGCAAACGCCATCCAAGTGATTTCTGCAGTCATATCTTCATTGAACTTGAAATCTTACCATTGACTTGCCAATTCATTTACGAATATGCAATTTTTTCAAAATTAAATTACTTAAAGAGGTGACATATTTCCGTGCAATACAGATATTTATAATTACAATACACGTTGTAGGAAGAATATTCACCATTTATAAGTATCAACCGATCATTATATAAAATCCACATATAATACATGAACGTTACTTTACAACACTTTGCAAGATGATATAAACAATTAAAATCGATACAAAAATGTGTGTCAAGTTAAATATGTTCTGTGCATTTCTGTTTCTATACAAATTAAAACCATACTAACAATCAAAAACACATTTACTTTATTAGTTATATATTATAAACCTTTAGTTAATATTAAGTACTGTATAATTTTAAAAATACTAAATATGCTTGTAACAAGTATTGTATCTCAGTTTCTGAGTCAATGACCCCCAAACTCAATTAGATTTTTCGTCCAGTTTTCTTGATCCATTGAGCTAATGGTGAGAGGTTTCCTTGTTTGTCTTCTTGGTATCAATTAGGCTTGACTATACGCACGTTTTGCTGAGCTTTCTTTTCGCTAGCTGTGGCAAGAGTTGAGCCGAGGGATGGGGTTGCTATTTCAAATAAGTTAGTTAGCAATAATATAAAATCAAATCTGTAGTTCATCAACGCAAATACATTTTCTGTAATTCGCGGGCGAAACATTCTAGTTTTCAAATGCTGCTCTCCTCGCTTGCTTTATTGGTAGTTATATTCATCATTCAATTATGTACAGTTAAAGACTAGGCAAGAGATTCTGGAGCTCAAGAAAACATGCGCAGATTGTGTACGTCTCCTCCATATATCACATACTACATATAATAATATCAAAACTATTGTTGTTTTTTTCGAAAATAAATTAAATCAAATTCTCCTTTGCCGTGCTTAATTTTTCTTATTTTCTCCTACTTCTTCCTCTTCTTTTTATCTTCGGTGTTCCACCTAGTATTAAAGTGACATCACGATGCAGGGGTCGCGGCAATATGGAAGATGTAAGACATTAAAAACCATCAGGTTGCGTCAAGCAGGGTGACAGCGATTCAAAGTTAGTTAGTTAATGCCTTATTTTACGTGGCGAGACTCGGACCATCAGGCCCGCTCTTCCGTCTAACCACGCAAATTTCGCTACGTTCCTTTCACCATCTAGCGGAGAAAGGAGGTATTATCTTGGGCGACGAAACAGGCGGAATTTCGCTCAGAGGCTTCTTTTAGGCTTGAGGATCTTTTACATGCAGTAAATCTACTAACATGGGACAGCCGGCTTTACTTCCCCTCCGAAGGAAGGCGTGCGAAGTATTTTTTCGCTCTTAAAAATCCACGGCTTCGATCGGGATTGAACCCGCAAACTCGGGTACAACAGTCCGGTATGCTGACCGTTACACCACCGAATCCGCACCGCTGAATCCGCAAAGTGGTCAGCAAAATTTATTTTACGGTATGGGGAAGAATGCGAGGCAGGGAGAAACAAGAGAATCACGAGAAATCTCGCCGAGAACTTGCTTTATCCACAACAAATTCCATTTGGATTGTTCGAGTAACGAACCCTAGTCCCAACGGTGGAAGGACATGCGTGACATAAGACCCTCTTCCCCGTGGGGATCGGGGCGACGCGAAAATTCCTGGCTGGGAAAAGTTGATATTTTAATTTTGCGAGAAGTAATGCAGATTTCTTATAATTAGGGGTAGAATTTTAATGACCTAAAATATTACCAAAAATGATCAATAAAATGCTCTTAAAATGTTTTTAAAATGCCTTAAAACAAAGAAAAATGACGTAAAAAATTGATCAAAACTACTTCAGACGAACATCTCAAGCTGTTGGATATGTAACCGATGTAATCCAGGCTTCTTTCTTTGTTCATGTGAATTCTGCTTGCAAACGTTTGGTTTGGACTTTCTTTAAAAGAAAATCTCTGCTTTTAATTATTGCGAAATCGGCCGAACTGACATTGTCGTCGATAGGCGTCACAACAACCTTATAATACATAGTACTCACAACGGTTGACATTACAATATATGAGCGAAGAAATCTAATAGGCTACACAGGAATTCTATGGTGAATATTAGTTGCATCTCGTAAATATAGTTTTCAGCAAGAACATTAAAGTATTAAAATCGATGAAATCAAGGGAAAATGCATAAAAAATTACGTAAAATGTAAAATATGCATTTTTTGTTGATTTCTACTAATAACTCAAAAAATGACGCATAAAAATGAATAATTTCCTTTTGTCATTACATAACATGAATTTCTATCCTAAACGGCATTCTTCTAAATTGAAAAGAAGAAAATGACATTTCATTAAAATCCGCCCGCCCCCCAATTATAATCGTGTTTGCGGATTAAATAAAAGACGGTGGACTATCTGTAATATACATCTACGTCGTTACGACTAAGCGGGCTCAAAATGCAAACGGCACAAAATGCAACAGCGGAATTAGGTTTTAAGCCTCAGGAATGATCTAAAGATCTCCTTGTTAAGTCTGGGTTAATTTCGTTACGTTTGTTGCGTAGTACCAGATACACCGTTACCGGGAATACACCTGCCGCTACTTTGCAATCAAGCCTCAAACTGAGGTATTATTTTTAGCAGGAACTTTATTGGAAGTCTTTTAAGGTTAAGGTTCTTTTACATGCCTTAAATGTGTGGCATGGAATAACCGGCTTTACACGCCTTCCGTTGGTGAGCATACAAATGAAGGATTTTCTACTCTCATAAATGTAGAATGTGCACGTACATTATAATTATATGATATTCTTGGCGAGGGTCGATAGCAGTAAGTCTTCTCATTCCTCTTACAATTTTCTTAATAATCTTCGGACAAATTACCTATGTTAAGATAAATATTTAGGGGTATATAGATATATTTACAATTGACGACAAACTAATTTGCCAAAAACTATCACACGTAAGTTGGTTGTTCTGTGATATGTATTAGCCAGAACAAAATCCCTGAAGTACCCTGCATACTCAGAATAAACATTTTAAATTTGTCGAAAAAGTAGATTTTTGCGAAAGTACAAGGTTTTAATTACAGTAGAGAACTTGAACAATTTTTATAATTTTTCACTGCACAATTGTAAAACATTTTTTACTTCAAATCCCCTAAGTTTTCCTTCTTTTCGTTTTTCCGTTCCGAAAACAATAGATTATTGAATAATCGTTTTTCGATGTTGGTTATTAGCAGCGTGTAATTATGAGACTTGATAATATCGTTTCATGTTTCGTCACATCCGCTCCAGTCTTCATCACAAGAGACCGGATTTTTATGTAATTTCATATTTTTTGTCTTTCTACTTACCGTTCTCAAATTTGTAATCTTGGCAAATCGGCCCCGTCCTAACGCAATATTCAATTTTTTCGTTATATATTTTTACATATTTGGTACTTTATTACATATTTTACATATTTTGGTTATTTTCACGAAATATTTATGTTAATTTTCTTCAATTTTATTACAATTTTTTATGAAAATGTTTTTTAAATCAGCATTTTCCCCCTACATTATTAAAAAGCGTGCTGTCCCCTGCAGGTACCTCATGCGAAGACGCGTGATGTTCTGATCGACCCTTTAGCGTCTGCTTCATTTATGTCCGTGGCGGGATGTGCGCGTCAGTGACAGATCATTTTCACCTTTAAGTGTGAAAAGTATCACGGGCATCGTGACTTTTAACCTTGATTTTGGATAAACATTGGCGATCGCCAAGTGTAACATTCAATGAGTGCGTTTCACGTTGCAGTGAAGTTTGCTGGTCGTAGATATCGCTAGTTTGTACGTCTTCTGCGTCTAGCCTGGCTGTGAAACTACAGTCCTGAATAGCAATAGATGTATCTTTTACTGCTGATAGGAAAATTGTATTGTGCAAAGTGTGCATCAACTTAAGCTCTCCAAATGATTTTTAAGACGTTTATATTATTTTTAAAATTTCTTTACGAAGTTTTTTATAAATGTAATTTCCTATTATGTAAATGTGTTTCATAATTAGTGAATATTGTTATTACATATTTTATCCTATTTTACATATTTATTACGTATTCTTACTGTTTTCATTACATATTTATGTACATATTTAGACGTTTCATACCACATATTTTTCCGGTCTCTATTCATCACTGTTCAAGACCGCCCACTGAGTTCGATCGTGGTAGCTTTCGTTTACATCGTGTAGCGGTTCGGTTATCTCCTCAAAATAGATACATCAATTGGCGGATGCAGCAACTCAATCCAGTACCTTTGCAGCTGTACATCAGACGAATGGTACGTGAAGCAGAAGCCCCTGGGGAAAGCAGTTCTCGCGTAGCAAACTCGCCCAAGCGGCGCAACGGTATAAATCTGTGATGGACTCGGTCTAATAAATAACAGCGGGGCAATGTCTGCTCGCTGTACGGCGGTGGTCCCGCCGGCTTCAAGCTGCGAAATCGCGTCACTGCACGCGAAGATCGCCCGTCCAACTTCCCGCTGTTAGACATGACCAAAAAATGTAGATATTGGGAGTCTCAGACGAGTTTGTTTAATACTGGTGATTACCCAGTGGTCGCAATGTGACCGTTGTACATTAAATTAGTTTTCCATGTAATTGAGGTTCTTTTTATCAAAGACAAAAGATAAAAGTATAATCTTAGCATATAATTGTTTTGAATTTTGTTCTATTACGTCATGTACGAGCGTGTACATACGACATTAGCGGGCGTTGTTTGGATTAATTGCCTGCTATACCTATGAAAATTGAAAACCTGCGAAAACCGGAGGATTATTCAACTTCTCGTCCCTCCCACAAGACTGAGAAATAGAACGGAAACTGGTGTTGAGACCTCAAAAACCGACAGAGCAAAGTCCATCGGAAGTTAAATATAGTCTCCAGTGCCCTTGTGTATGTGTAATATAAAGTAGAAAAATAACTTCGCTATGAACTTTTAAAAAATAATATTGTTTACGTGCGAAAATCATTATTTCAATTATTAATATGTGCTTTTCACATACACAAATGCAAATATGAAGTGAAGTTTCTTTCTCGTAAACGCTAATTTTGGAATAAAACGTCTAAAACTTTCTCATTTTGTAGATTCGGGCATAAAAAACAAAATTCGTGTCCTATAAAGGACACGAAAATGAGAGTTTGAGGCTCTAAAATGCATCTCTTCCGAGTTATGTACGATAGAAATGTTTTGCTACGTCTTGCGAGTTCCATTTCCACGCTATATTATTATTTAAAATTATATTATTTATATTATTTAAAATTATATTATTTAAAATTATTCAAAATATTTGTAGCACATATTTTACGTAAATTTTAGCTTTCTGCATTCCTTCTCCATATTAACTACAAATATTCCAAATCTCACACTCCTCCCTGCTCGTAAAATGCTAAAAATTGGGTACAAAAGGCTATCTTTACACATTAATACACAGATTGTTCAGCTATTACAACTACGTAAATCATCATTTATTTCGTTTTGCTGAACAACATGTCCATTTTCTGTTGGATTAAAAATGTTAATTTTCTGCTGTCAATTTTATTTCATTTCTAATACTCTTCACGCTTTCGAAATAGGTAAGAGGGTTACGACTTGCTAACAATATCATAGACTGACACGTTCTGTTTTAATGCTGTTGAACGTAGGGCATTCGTGTGGCAGTTGTAATCTAGATTTTCCAGAGTGGAATCAGTAAGTTGTACTGCATTTCATGATGGGACAAGATTATGTAGAACGAGTCAATTAGTTCAACTTTTTGTCAATGTGATTCAGTGCTTCTTCTGATGGCGCTTTTAGACTAGAAAGGAGTTTTGTTACACCGAGTAGTCGCAGAAAAACTTATGTTCTTTGCACTAAATAAAAATGACCGCCCCATTAGGATCGGTTTTTCTATAAATCGCCTCCAACACGGAAGTTTTGGTATGTTTTGAATACATATCCCATGCTCATTCTGACACTATTGCCTTCGACTGTATTTCGTTTACTGCGTGAAACAATTATTATGAGAGGTCTGATCTTGTGCGTAACTGACATAGTGTTTTCCCTCCATCTCACCTTAGATTTTTCACTCATAGAATGCCCTATTTTTAATCGAATTATATTCATCCCAGTTTACGTCGTTTTCTTGCCTTCTCCGTCGTCTGTAATAGTTTTTCCTTTTTTTTATTTATTTATTTTCTTTAGGATAGAACAATACAAAGATCGGTGTTAATGCACTCTACATTTGTTATAGTGGTTTATATATACTTACTATTAACTAATAATACTCTTACAAATAATCTTAAAATACAACTTACCTTAATACTAGGGTGGTAGAGGTATCTTTGTACAATATCTCTACTTTGGATCGAGATCTGAGAATTTATTTAGGAATGTATGGAAAGGAAATTTATTTTTAATGCGGGTTCTGTGAGTTGGGTTATGGCAGGGTTTTAGCGGGGTTAGTTTGGGTATATTTGGTATGTTTTGAAAGAAGCGGGTGGATAAAAAAATAGTGGTTGGTAATCGGCTCTATCTGGAATTCTTGATGGAGTTGTGCATTGGAGACGTACCATGGGGTATTCGTGATTGTGCGCAGGAACTGATTTTGGATTACTTGCAGTTTTTTTGGTGTATGATTTAGCTGCGCTGATCCAAACTGGACATGCATATAATAATAATGGTCGTGTGATAATTTTGTATAGAAGTAAGGCAGTATTGTAGGGTAATTTAGCTGATCTATTTATTATTGGCTTTAGTAGGTATAATTTAATTTTTGCTTGTATAACTTTATTGTCGATGTGATTTCCCAATTGAGGCGTGTCTAAGAAAAGGCCTAGATTTTTTATATGTTTGCTATGTGGATGCCATTGTACAGATTCTTGATTCAGTTGTAAGGGGGTGGGGGATGAATGGTCTTCGGGAAAATATTTTGGCTGCTGTTTCTGACGGGTTGATTTTAATTTTATTTTTGGCTGTCCAGCTGTCAATTTGATTTAGGTATAACTAAAGTCTAATTTTATTGTGTTTAAGTTTTTTCCTAATTATTTCTTCTGCATGATCTTTCTCAGTTTAACTCAGCAGCTACTCTGATTCCAGTACACCTCGCTCTTTGTTTCATTAAGCCTCTTTTAGCATTTTTTAAAATCTCCCCACACTTCTTTTTCTATTCTCCTACTCGTTCTCGAACACTTCTTCAGATTTTGCACCGGGAGCGGTAGCTCAGTGCATCAACTGATGTCACTACAGCGCCTCTGACCGGGAGGTCCTAGATTCGAGTCCTGACGGCGGCAGAATTTTCGACACTAGCTTTTCAGCTGGGTCGAGTTCAGTCACTGTCTGGAGAAGAATTCTAGAGACCGGCAGCTCTGATCGGTAGTTTTCCGTGGTTTCTCCGATCAACACCAGGCGAATGCCAGAGCAGTACCCTAACAACGGTGTCACGGACCACGCGCGATCTTTCCTTCCTCTTCCTTGACATATCCTCTCCCCTTACACACACACACACACTTACACTAACATGCACTACACCACCACTTATTCCAGGAGACCGGTCGGGAGCTTACAGGTTGTCCCGGCAGGGGCGGTGTCCTGATGGGGGAAGAGTCCTGGTTAGGGGGAAACCCCACTAGCCGACGGGAGGTCGGCGCCGGATCTCGTCATCCAGCGGGGGAAGAACACCGCCATATCCCGAGAAAAAGCATGCACTACACTTACGGGACTAATGACGAAAGCAGTTGACGCGCCCGGAAACACGAAAAAAATCACTCAATCAATCCATATTTTGCTCCATTCCTCTTTCTGCATTTTCCTCCTTCGCTTTCCCTCTTGGCGTTGGGCTGCTCGGCACGGGGCGGGTCTTGCAGCTGCTGTCGAGTGTGCATGGGCATCTGTATGCTGTGGACGCATGCCCCTCCCCTCCCTTCCCTCCGTCATCCTGCACCTGCCGGCTCCCAGCGAAGCAGACCCTGCTGGTCTTCAATGTCCGTGCCGCACCGAGTGGACGTTGCCAACGCACACGACACTTCTTTGTAACAGACACGGTCGTCCGGTGAGTGGAATGGCTCAGTGGGAACAACCGTTTTCACTGCAGCGTCTGGGAGGAGGTCCGAAGGTACGAGGCCCGACGGAGGCGATTTGCGACAATTGTGTTATAGCTGGGTCGAATTCAACCGCTGTGTTGGAGAATTCTAATCGTCAGCTGTTCTGATAGATTTTCTGGAGTTACATTGATCAATACCAGGCGAATCCTGGAAAAATTAATAATCTGCTCACAGATCATGCGCGATATTTCCTTCCTCATTCTCGTCCTTTCTTTTTTCCTTGCAAATACCCCCCCCCACACACACACACACACGCACATGCATATATATAACACCATCAAGGCCCATTCACAATGCAATCACAAACAAGCATAACACATAGACATAGACATTAACACAAGCGAAGAGTTGGCGTATTCACAATGTCGAACATAAACACAGGCAAAATAAGAGTTTCTATTGGCTATGAGACGCAGCACACGAATCGACCCGAATAGTTCGCCTATCGACTTCGATACTCGATTTTGAGTTAACGAACTGTGATTGGCTCATTCCTTATGTCTGACATAAGCATAAGCACAGAAGCTTGAAGCTTGCAAGCTCTTAAGTTAACGTCGTACGTGTTATGCTTATGCGAACGCATTGTGAATGAGTCCACTTGTAGACGTAGTCCTAACTTTTATGTTAACGCCATGCTTATGCTTATGTTAGCATTGTGAATGGGCCTTCACAGACACTGGGAGGCCAGTTGGGAGCGTAGAGTTTTCCCGGGTTAGAGGAGTGGTGCTCCGTTGGCCGAGTTACGAGGAGGGAGGAAAAGTCATCAAAGTCAAGAGATCTGCCCCGGATCTTACGGTTTATTGAGAGAGGAACTCCGTCATTTTCCCGGGTGTAACATACACTACACTTACGGGTCTAATGACCATAGCAGTTGATGCGCACTGGATCACAAAGTATTCTTCATTGCCTAAGGAGAGGGTATTGTGGGTTAATAAAATGCATATTTTACTGACCATGACATTTTCTAGGGATTATGTGAGGTCGCGAACTGCTGGCACCTACCTTCACTGAGTTAAACTGCTCAGGTACATTGTGGATTGAAATAAAGCAAACTGAATAAAATCCCTATTCACTCCTGCGAAGAAGGAGATTTGAAAAATACTTTCTTAGTCAAAATCAAAGTATCTAAATAGAAACACGTATTCTAAATTTCACATTCTTAGCTTTAGTAGTTTCGCATCTGCGTTGATAAAGCCAGCCAATTACTTTATTCTTTTATATTCAGGGTCCTCTTTCTTCGTTTTGCCTAACGCGAGATTCGCACTATTGCACTTACCGGTAGGTCTCCCCGCCAGGAGTGAATCCAGCCGATCATTTTGGAGAGGGCCATCGTAGATTTTTGTTAAATAAACAAATTTGTTGTTATATTGTATTGTAGCGTCACGTTTGCGGCCGTGGGTGGGAGGAGGAGCGGAAGTATCGCATACCTGCGGGCATGAATAGCTTGGCGCCCCGGCGTTGGGATACATTTAGACAAAGGGGACGCCAGCTTGACCGGGAAGGTCACGTGGTAGACGCGAGCCTCCCTCCTACACCTAGAACAGTCACGTGACGGCTGCACTCTGGTATAAAATCGAGCCGACGAGCTCACACGGGGGTTTTCGCATTCTGGAAACCTCGCGCGATGCGCAAAATTGTACGCCCAGGCTGGAGCGTGTCGTGCCTATTGCACGGGTGACGAGGTCACGGTAGTGGCGCGGGAGTAGCGTCAGAGGAGGCGAGGCCTCCCTAGCTATGTGGGGTGTCCACAGGGAAATACTCACAAGTGTGTAGTTTCGGAGCAGAAGTTGGTTATTGTACATACGTGTAAATAAACTTGTACATACTTGTAAATGTGTTTTTCTCCATGACGCCACATGTATATTATTTATGATATTATTATGATACTATGCAATATTATTGTTTAAATAATTACATAATTTTAAAATACATATTTAAATCAAATTTGCCAAATAAAGGAAGGTAATCGAAAACTCTAGGCGGAGGGCTTTGGGGAGGGGGTGGCCACCATGCCCCACCCCCTGGATTCGCCAGTGCTCCCCGCCGCGTAAGCCGGTTATGATCACGGTGGTTTAGGTCGGGACGTATTCCTACACGGCCCCCAACGCGTTTTGGGGTAGACGATGACGATAATGATTGTAGAAAGGCAATGTGAAGTAAAGATTGCCCACGGTTTGTGGCGTGTTGTTTAGAATGAAGCTCTGACATTCGCCTGCAAGTGAACAAGGAAACCATTGATCAGGGCCGTCTATTTGAGCAAGCGCCCCAAACTCATCGATATTAAATTCAAGTAAAAGTGTGGTACCATACGTTTGTCTTTACTTTCATTACGAGCGCCTCTATTTTGAAGAAAAAAAATCATTCAAAATCCCGGCCTAGGAAGTCATTGAGTAGGATCATAAAATCTACAACTCCTTGCAACATGAAGATTTGTTAAATCGTTACTCGTACAGATACTCAGTTCACTCACCAGTTGTCTTGACTTCGGTGTATTTGCCAACTCCTTTGTTCAACGTTTGAACTGCTTCTTTTGTTCTAATGCATAACGATAGGTTGCATTAGTTACTACACACCGGAACGTTACACCTTGCTTTGAAATAACGTTCTCGGACGCGTGATCAGCCGAGATAAAGGATATCACCAGACGCCTGGCGCTAAAATTCCCTACGTCCTTTATATTGCAAGATGCCGCTCCGCTCACCTTTTGTCACCATTTCGACGCAGAGTGCGTGAGGAGCGAAGGCAGCGGGCCGTATCCCTCTGTCGATAATCGCCGCGTGGCGGGGGGAGGGGCAAAAAGCTCTGGCTGCGGCTGCCGGGTCGGTCGGCGGTCGCCGGTGGCCGCGAAGCGTCGGGGCGGCTCCGCGCGTTTTTGCGTCCGCGCGCCGTCACGCGCCGTCGCCCGCGCACCCGCGCGCCGCCCCCAGCGCTCCCGCCTCCCCCCCCCCCCGCTGACTCAGGGCGCAGCGCTGCGACGCGCAGGATTCGCGCCCAAAACGAATAATGAAACGTGCTCAACAATACTACACCACCGAATGGTACAACACGACAGAGAATGGTACAACACGACAGAGAATGGTACAACACGACAGAGAATGGTACAACACGACAGAGAATGGTACAACACGACAGAGAATGGTACAACACGACAGAGAATGGTACAACACGACAGAGAATGGTACAACACGACAGAGAATGGTACAACACGACAGAGAATGGTACAACACGACAGAGAATGGTACAACACGACAGAGAATGGTACAACACGACAGAGAATGGTACAACACGACAGGGAATGGTACAACACGACAGGGAATGGTACAACACGACAGGGAATGGTACTCGTACAGCACGACAGAGAATGGTACAACACGACAGAGAATGGTACAACACGACAGAGAATGGTACAACACGACAGAGAATGGTACAACACGACAGAGAATGGTACAACGCGACAGAGAATGGTACAACGCGACAGAGAATGGTACAACGCGACAGAGAATGGTACAACGCGACAGAGAATGGTACAACGCGACAGAGAATGGTACAACACGACAGAGAATGGTACAACACGACAGAGAATGGTACAACGCGACAGAGAATGGTACAACGCGACAGAGAATGGTACAACACGACAGGGAATGGTACACACGACAGAGAATGGTACAACACGACAGAGAATGGTACAACACGACAGAGAATGGTACAACACGACAGAGAATGGTACAACACGACAGAGAATGGTACAACACGACAGAGAATGGTACAACACGACAGAGAATGGTACAACGCGACAGAGAATGGTACAACACGACAGAGAATGGTACAACGCGACAGAGAATGGTACAACGCGACAGTGAATGGTACAGCGACAGTGAATGGTACTCGTACAGCACGACAGTGAATGGTACTCATGCAACACGACAGTGAATGGTACTCGTACAGCACGACGGTGACTGGTACTCGTACAGCACGACGGTGGTACTCGTACAGCACGACGGTGACTGGTACTCGTACAGCACGACAGAGAATGGTACTCGTACACCACGACAGTGAATGGTACTCGTACAGCACGACAGTGAATGGTACTCGTACAGCACGACGGTGACTGGTACTCGTACAGCACGACAGAGAATGGTACTCGTACAGCACGACAGTGAATGGTACTCGTACAGCACGACAGTGAATGGTACTCGTACAGCACGACAGTGAATGGTACTCGTAGAGCACGACAGTGAATGGTACTCGTAGAGCACGACAGTGAATGGTACTCGTAGAGCACGACAGTGAATGGTACTCGTACAGCACGACAGTGACTGGTACTCGTACAGCACGACAGTGACTGGTACTCGTACAGCACGACAGAGAATGGTACTCGTACACCACGACAGTGAATGGTACTCGTACAGCACGACAGTGAATGGTACTCGTACAGCACGACGGTGACTGGTACTCGTACAGCACGACAGAGAATGGTACTCGTACAGCACGACAGTGAATGGTACTCGTACAGCACGACAGTGAATGGTACTCGTACAGCACGACAGTGACTGGTACTCGTACAGCACGACAGTGAATGGTACTCGTACAGCACGACAGTGAATGGTACTCGTACAGCACGACAGTGAATGGTACTCGTGAATGGTACTCGTACAGCACGACGGTGACTGGTACTCGTACAGCACGACAGAGAATGGTACTCGTACAGCACGACAGTGAATGGTACTCGTACAGCACGACAGTGACTGGTACTCGTACAGCACGACGGTGACTGGTACTCGTACAGCACGACAGAGAATGGTACTCGTACAGCACGACAGTGAATGGTACTCGTACAGCACGACAGAGAATGGTACTCGTACAGCACGACAGTGAATGGTACTCGTACAGCACGACAGTGACTGGTACTCGTACAGCACGACAGTGAATGGTACAACGTTACAACGTACACACTGCGTATCTATTACTTTGACCCATTGAGCAAAACTTGAGATGACTTCTTGTTTTCTTTCTGGACACCAACCAATGTACCTTCTCTATGTGCACGTTTTGTTGAGCTCCCTTTTGATAAAGTGATAATAGAGTCCAGGGAGGTGTGGTTTGGTACTTTGTCAGAAAATCTGTAGTTCATTCAATACATAATTCAATTATGTATTATAAAAGATCGGGGAAGAGATTCTGGAGCTCAAAAAAAAACTGTAGAATATACTTCGCTCACGAACTCGCAGTACTGTGTTTTTCACAGAAAATCAAATCAAATTAAAACCCACCACCCCCATAGTGCTGTTGAGCGCGGGGCAGTTTTCGTGCAAAAGACGAAAAAATAGTAGGTGTGATCTACAATACTTCAATCCCGAACAGTGCTAGATCTGTTAAATTATATTTACAGCCCCTTCTAAACAAGGTGATTCAATATTTCCTTTGAAAACGCAAAGTGCAGTATCAGATGCTCGTGATTTCCGGGAAAAGAAATTTGATAATGGTCATCCTTTTGAAACTGCTAAACAATAAATATATTAGCAATA
>BLKR01003769.1:130000-132274 GCA_011170035.1 Teleogryllus occipitalis | reverse complement strand
CATCTATCTATCATCCATCTATCTATCTATCTATCATCCATCTATCTATCTATCTATCTATCATCCATCTATCTATCTATCTATCTATCTATCTATCTTTTTTTTTTTTTTTTTTTTTTATTTATGGGAATGCGGAAACCTTTTATAGGCACCACGATATTCCTTCGTGGTAGTGTGGGACTCCCTCAAAGGTTTACCCACTAAAACCGCCACCCTTGTTCAGACCTTCTTCCCCCTGCGGTACCGCCGTTTGGCATTGCTTCGCAGAGGGCGGTCTTAGCTGCAGCTTTTGCACCAGATGTTGGTCTTCTTATGTCATTTCTATCTTCTTTTTTGTCATAATATTGGTAATGAATTTTTCAATTTGTGTCCACTTTTTTTCAGTTTCCAACATTTGTGTCAACAAATTGTTTGGCTTTAATTGGACACCAAGCTGGTCTTCCAGTGCTTTTCTTTCTATTCGCCATGTTTCGCAGTCAAAAACGGTATGTTTTACGTCATCTATCGGATAGTGGCAGTATCTACACATCGCATCCTGTCGGTGACCGAAGCGGTGGAGATATTGGTTGAAGTCTCCATGCCCACTCAATACCTGGGTTAGGTAATAATTCAGCTGTCCGTATGGCCTCTCTATCCATTTAATCAGTTCAGGGATTAGTTCGTAAGTCCACCTCCCTGTCTCTTCGTTGTCCCAGCGTCTTTGCCAACTCTTCATGATCTTCTCTCTGGCTTTCTTTTTTACTTCCTCTGTTTCCTTTTGTTCCGTGATGGTTTTCGAAATATTATAAACTTCCGCCCTTTCGAGCGCTAAGAGGTCAACTGGAGGGATTCCCGCCAAGACTAACACTGCGTTCTGCGATATCGTCCTGTAAGCAGATGTGATTCTTATTGCGCTTGCTCTCTGAACGGAGGCCATTTTCTTTCCCCACTTTTGAACTCCTAGTCTCTCGGCCCACACCGGTGCCGCGTAAAGCATTTTTGCGTGAACTACATTCGAGAGGAGTCGTCTTTTAAAATGTTTCGGTCCTCCTATATTGGGCATCAATCTTGAGAGGCCGCTTACAATCTCTGCCCCTTTTTGTGCCACATTTTTGGCGTGCAGTCGGAAGTTTAGTTTCGAGTCTATGTCTACTCCCAGGTACTTGAGGCTAGTCTTCCACGTGATTTCCGTGCCTGCGACTATGATCCTCGGTTTTGTGTAGTTCCTCTTATCTGTGACGATTATGGCTTCTGGTTTTTCTGTTGCCATCTGTAGCTCTCTGCTATCCAGCCATCTCTTGACCCTCTCCAGGCTATCATTTACTACTATCTGCAGTTCTTCGGCAGTGTCTGCCCGACTGACTATGATTGCATCATCAGCGAAGCCTACTAGCAGCGTTCCTTCTGGTAGATGCATTTCAAGAAAGTCATCGTATAAAACGTTCCACAGAAGTGGGCCGATTTTCGAGCCTTGTGGAACGCCGCATGTCATTTCTTTCTCCGTCTTTTCTTTACAGTAATATATAATTGCTCTTTCATTTAGGTAACTGCTAATCATTCTCAGAAGGTAATCTGGAGTGTTTTTTCTCTTGAGTGCTTGCAGAATGTGTTCCCATCTTGCTGAGTTAAAAGCATTTCTGACATCTATTGCGACAAGGGCACAGAAGCCCTTTTTGCCCTGCACAGTCACTTTTCCTTTTTCCGCTAGTTTCACTACCGTGGTGATGGCGTCGATCGTCGAGCGGCCTTTCCGGAATCCATACTGTCTCTCGGAAAGCCCTCTTATTTCTTCGATATGTTTCTGAAGTCTTTCGAGGAGAAGGCCTTCAAGAAGTTTGCCTCTTGTATCTAAAAGGCAGATGGGCCTGTAAGATGACGTCTGATCCAGGGGTTTATCCCCCTTACGTAGCAAGGTTAATTTTTGTCGTTTCCATTTTTTAGGAAAACTCTCCCTTCTTCAGACACGTATTGAAGACGTCTAAGAGGATTTTTGGGTATACGTCAATAACTTTCTTTAGTACTTCATTGGGTATTCCGTCAGGACCTGGGGCTTTTCCATTTTTTATTTGCTTTCCCACGTGTTCCAATTCCACATTTGTGAACAGTTGGTCTTCCGTCACTTCACATGGGTCGAACGTATCCCTTGCCCAGTGGCCTTGTTGTGGGAAGAGATCTTCGATGATTTTACTCACCCATTCCGGATCATCCAATCTGGGAATATTCTGTCTGATTTTTAATTTTTTTGCTACGATTTTATAGGGTAGACCCCATGGGTCATTTTCTACTTCTAGGATT
>BLKR01003769.1:0-125000 GCA_011170035.1 Teleogryllus occipitalis | reverse complement strand
TGGGAATGAATTTTTTCTGTCGAAATTTTTTTTTGCGCAGCATTACATAAATTTCTCTATACTACGTATCTTTTTCGGTACGTATACGAGGACGTAACTAGTGATGCTACTGAATGGCGCAGACTTTCTCGTAGTAAAGGTTTTTAATTTCCTTGCTGTGGCTTTACGGTCTTGTCCCTTCCTCTTGTCTGCTGCCATCTATCGCTCCCAAAGTACATTTTTTGACATTTTCTGAACTTAACGGTTTCCTAATTGGAGAACTGAAATATTAAGTTAAGAAAATAAAGAAAAGTAAAATCTCGTCCTAAATGGCAATTTTCATTGAAAAACTTAGAGCTGTTTTTAAGAAACTGGCGTTTAAGCGTTACTGTAAATGCAAAATTGCTCTTTTCACAGGAATCAATTGAGGTTTTGAAAAATTTCATTTGAAGTCATTTGAAGCACATTTACTAAAAAATGCAGTAATGTATACAAATTGATGGAAATGTGCATATTAACAGCGTGAGAGATATCTAAAAAAATTACATTTGTGTAATTAAAAAAATACCAAAATTAACTTTACGTCATATTAAATAGTGCTATTACCACTAACTGTTGGAAAAGTTTGAAGAAAAAATTTGGATTCGTTTTTGAGAAAATGGCATTTGAGAATTTCTGAAAATGCGGAATTTTGAGTTCTTTTTCACAAAAAAACTGTTAACTTTCGCGAAATTTGATATGACATTTTATATAACATTATTATACCCATAAATATAATAATGTGAACAAATTGCCGGTAATGTTCATATAAGCGACCTGAGAGACAAGTAAAAAATATTTTTGTAATTATTGAAAAAAACAAAAGAATAGAGCAATATGGCGTTTATGTCATCGTATAGGGTTTGTTTGGTACTAATCATACCAAATATTTAAAGAAAAAATTTGAATCCGTTTTTGAAGAAAAAATTTGGAGCCTTTTTTGTATTTTTTAAAATTGCAAATATTGAAAGCACTAATGCATGGAAAGTACGAAAATTTCCAAAAATATGTATATGACCCTAACTAAAGGACTACTTATGAGCCAGAAATTTCAATTGAAGGAAATCTATCTTTAATTTTGGAGTTGTAGGACGACGCCGGAAAAATTCAAACGTTTGAAATTTTCGAAACTTCAGAGTTAACCATGAATATCGGACGTTTATAAGCGTATTTTTCTCTATTCTTACAAGAAATTTGAAGAAAAAATTTTGAGGAAATTTTGAAAATGTCCCAAAGGCTTCATGTTAAGTACTCCCAAAAATTAATGAATGTTTTTCAAAATCGCAGAGCTTTGACTCAGGCCAGTTCGGCAGGGGTTTATTCAGTGTGGGAAAAATCCTACGCAAAGTTTGAGCGCTAGTGTTGTTCACATACACCAGACAGACGGACGGACGGACGGACGGACGGACGGACGGACGGACGGACGGACGGACGGACAGACGGACAGACGGACGCATGGACGTTTTGCTTTCAATTGTTTTTTCGGCATCAAGGACCCATAAAACTGGGATTCTGGCTGTACCATGTGTTGGAGGAATTTTTTTATCTTAATTTTAGCAACTGATTTATCCACTTTTTCGTTGTCAGGGCCCGGCAATGAATTTTTTTCTGCCGAAAATTCACCATTTTTTCGCACAGCATGACATAACTTTATAAAAGTATAACTCTCCGTATATACGTACGTATACGAGGTAGTAAACATTTATGTAATTAGTTTTTTATTATTTATTGTTATTATTTAATGATGCACCTGAAGAAGCAGACAAATCGCTCTGTGAAGTGTTGGGCCAATTAATAAAACAATTTATTTGAAATTGCCTGTCTTATAATCAATAGATATTCAATCCAATTCAATATATTTCTTCATATATGTAGATTTAGTTAAAAAAACATCATTTTAAGTTTTGCAATTTATTCTGTGATCCTGAGTTGAGAAGTCCCCGTAGGTATCCCCAGCTGCCGAAATGCCATCGTTATGCGCCTGTTACCAAACTATTGGTGCTAAAGGAACACGTACGTTCTAGAGTCAGTAATGATTTCCTAGAATTATAATACCACAATTTCTATAATTTTTAACACATGTAAGCCATCACTTGTCAAACTCATTACCAATCGTAGCACATTAGATGCGAAAAGTTAATTAATTTAAACGTAATCAACTCCAATTCGACAATACAAAACTCCATTATCGACACCGCCCCACAATGAGATGTTATTCTGAGAATGTCAAACTGCCATGTCGAAATGTCGAAAACTATCACGTAAAAATTGAACTTTTACAATTTTGAAGAACTGAGGACTTTCAACGAAAATGAGAGACACCATTTATAAGACTTCTTTATGATTTCGAGAACAAAATGTATTAAAAAATAAGGAGCAATTTTTGGAAAAAAATTATGCCTTTGAGGCTTTATGTATAATAATCTCATAATTCAAATTATACGTTTCAAACTTGCAGGGTCAAGGGTTCAATTAAATCGATCATCACAAATATCAATTTTGGAAAAAATCGTCTGAATGGTTTAGGCGCTAGTTTTGACCACAGACAGACAGATGAACAGACAGACGGACAAAAGGATAGGTTGTCAGACGGATAGACGTACTGGCGGACGGACACACAGACGGACACGTTTGAGTATCAATAGATTTTTTGTGTAAAAGACTCACAAAGGATATATTTTTACTACACAAAGAGAGAAGGTAATTTACTGCTTGTCGGAGGAATCATTTCCGGAGCCCGTCAATAACGTTTTTCAATAAAAAACCGCTGTTTCCCCCCGCAGCATTGCCATATTTTCTCTCTGTGTAGGCAAGTGTATCATGATGGATGAATGATGTTGAAAGTGGAATGATTATGGACGATATGTTGTGTTATGAGAGGTCAAGAATGTTTTGCTGTAAACTGAAAAAATTGTGTTTGACGTATTTGGACCAACCTTGGTGTCCCAGCTTTGCCCAGGAAGTTAATTTCCCAGATGATGTCAATTAATGCAATTTGCTTGGCATGTGAAAAAGTAATAAACGCTGTCTCAAAATTATATATCAAGGCGTGTGCAATTTGCAGAATAGCTTAGTAATCATTAACTTCTTGGCGAAATAAAAACACATTAATTTTTAGGAAATTGAAGAAATATATATATATGGAGATCTTCGTCTTACGTGATTTTACGTAAAGAGGAGTGTTTAAAAAATGAGCCAACATGAAATGAGAGACAGAAAGTGCTTTATTGCTGAATTTAAGTTAACATAGTCTGGGAAGCCTGCTTCAGGGAATACGTGTTGCAAAATGCGAGAAGTTGAAACTGCAGTCGCGTAGGCAATATCCCTGCACCTGTGTACGGCAAGTTGCCTGCCCTCAGGCGCTCGATGTCGCGTTGTTGATGTTGAGCTCTAGAAAGTTAGTAACGACATCGTGCAATGTATACAAAAACGAGTATAAACTTATGGGAAGTTCCCTGTTGGAAGATAAGGGTGCAGATCTCGATCTCTTCTCGCAAAATCAAAAGAAGAAACTCAGAAGAAAATGAATATCGCAACACACTAAATTCGTGTTTTAAGTCAATACTCGGATTAATGTCAATTACGTCGGTCACGTTAAAAATATTATGACATATTCAATTTTACACTCTACACTTGTAATGTTTATTTGGTCGAAGGATTGGGTAGAGTGCTATGGTGATGAAAATGCGGCAATTGCCATTTTAAACTTTGAATTCAATTTTAATTAATACAAGAACATCAAAGATAAAAACAGTAGGTAGAAATATAGATAAATTTAGGAATGTTAAGTAATAAAAAGCCTTATTCCTTCAGGTACCCTTTTTGAATTTCTTTAGGTACACTTTATTTTAAAAATTGTAATGAAAATTATATTATAGAATTCCGCAAATGTCGAATTCTTTTTGGATGTAAAGGGTAGTTTTCTTATATTTCGTTCTGAATTCCTTGTCTCTGTGTTCTTAGGGTTACAATAAAACTGGAAGTAAAGAAAGTCTTCATTGAGATTGTAGTTTATAGCTCTCCAAACTTGTATGTGGTTTTTAAAGCGAAATATTTTACAATGCTTCCTCTATTCAAAAAAATTGTGAACAAAAAACAGTGAATGATATTCTAATGAGTTATACACGTTACGAAATATCAATTTTGTACTAAGACGGGAAGTGCAGTAAAAAGTCTTATTTTGTGGCGCTTCTCTACAGTGTTGAACAGAGAATTAGTGTGAGAACAAGTATAGTTCATGAGGATTGTCGTGATTTTGGGAATCTTAAATGTTTTTCAATATTACCCTAATAATATTTAGAATGAGAGACATAATGAAGGAAACAAATATTAAAAAAATATTCATTCAACTCTAAATAAAGAAAAAATTAATAAATGTGAGCGGAATAAATTGAAGAAACTCAGGTGTGTCGCAATAACGACAATCCAAGAGTGCACTCTAACAACTGACGAGATTATAATGATCCACAGATCCTATCGCCTTTTAGCCATACCTGAATTAGTTGAATAGGCGAGTGTTATGATGATGCTATGACGGTTATATTTGAACGATGATGGCGCAAGGGTGGACTGAGAAGAAGTGGAAACGAATATCCCGAGAAAATGTCCCGCGAACACGCGTTGTCTTGCAACAATTGCGCAAGGATCGATGTGAATGTGAACAACGAAGAAATGTGACGGTCGGGTCGGGCAACCCGCACCACCGCCCCCTCGCAACAATAGCAGTTTTTCTCCTCAGCCCCTCGCAACAATAACAGATTCTCTCCCTCGATTGTTG
Source organism: Teleogryllus occipitalis (assembly GCA_011170035.1). Taxonomy (NCBI): domain Eukaryota; kingdom Metazoa; phylum Arthropoda; class Insecta; order Orthoptera; family Gryllidae; genus Teleogryllus; species Teleogryllus occipitalis. The sequence continues at coordinate 120,205 of BLKR01003769.1, read as the reverse complement.
AGAGAACGCAGGCAGTGCGGCGGGTGGCCGCGGCTGCGGTGCTTGCGCCGGCCGGGGCGCCCTCGCAGCGACTGGGCGAAGTTCCCGGAGGCAGCGGGGGCGGCGCTGCGAGCGCGGCCTGCGGGCGGGCGCAGCCGCGGCGGGGCGCCGTATTGATCACGCGCGGGCAGGCGGGGCCATGCGGGGACGAGGGCGGGGACGAGAGCGGGGCGGGCGGTCGCGGGCGAGCGGCGCGCGCGTGGTCCCGCCGGCCGGCCGGCGCCCTCTCGCCCTCTCCCGCCTCGCCCATCGATCGAGCGCGCGTTCGCCCCGCCCGTCCCCGGCCGGTCGTCGGGGCTGGCGGCCCCGCTCGTCGCGCCCGCGCCGCACCGCCCGCCGTGAGTCGCTCGTCGGCAGCGGCGTCGGCGGGAGCAGTCCTGATGCGGCCGCTGGCGCCGGGGCGCGCCCCGCCGCGGCAGGCTCGCGCCCTCCGCGCCCAGTGCTGCTCCGCCGCGCCCCCGCCCGCCGCCGCGGCCGCCCCCGCGCCGGAGGCGGCGGCCGCGCGCCCGCACCCGCGCCCGCGCCCGCGCCCGCGCCCGCAGCGCCGCCCGCCCGCACGCACGCCTAGCAGCAGCCACCGCAGCAGTCCTCGCCCGCCCGCACCCGCGCCCGCACCCGCGCTCGCGCCCGCCCGCTGACGACACTCGCGCGCCGCCAGCCACCTCGCGCCAGCGGGCCCGCGCGCGGCCCGACGCAGCCGCCATGTCGCTCCTCAGCGTGACAGGTGAGCCTCGGGCGGCGCTGCACGCCCCGCCCCGCCGCGCCGCGGCGATCAGCTGTTGCGGAGGAGCCGGCGGAGAGCGCGGCCGGCCGCCCTGCGTAGGACGCGTGGGCCGCGGGCTCGCCGCCGCCGCCCGCGCCCCGCGCCGCCGCCGCGCCGCCCCCGCGCCCCTCCCGGCCGCGCAGCGCCATCGATCGCGCTATTTACGGCCCAGGTGACGGCGAGGAGGCGGCGGCGGCAGCGGGGCGGGGGCGGCGGGGCGGGGGCGGCGGTCGGCGGCTTGGCCGGAAGCTCTCGGCCACTGCTCGCGTCGCGCGGCGTGGCCCGCACCGCCCACGCCTCCGCCCGCGCCTCCACCCGAGCCGCCCGGGCCCCTGCCAATCACTACTGTGCCGCCGGGTCACCTCCCCGCATGGCACCCGCACCGCGCGGCCCGTGGATGTTTGATAGTGCCGGCGGCAACGCGCACGTTATGAACACTCTTTGTAGTGGAGTGGTTTGGCATGTGCTGTGCGATGGGGCCGGGATCACGCAACATGGTCTACTGTTCATATACGAATTTTGTGAGAGGAACAAATCGTCTACGGTTTTCCGTTAGCAATACGTCCTTGACGTACTCACACTGCCAACTCTTGCCTGAAAAACTGAATACTATTCAGTTAAAACATGTGCAATTCAAAATATTGATTTGTTACAACGCACGCCTTCAAAAAAAGTGTTGAAATAAATACTTATATTGTGGAATATAAAATTAGTTTGCGGAAGAAGTGATGTATTCATGGAGGGTAAGATAAACCAGTGAGGTAGAATGAATGTTGCCAATGATCGCGATCGTGCTCCTTGCACCAGAGACTGGCATTCCGACCTACAATTTAGAGGCAATGGTTAGTGGGAGGCTCTAGCGGTAAATATTCTTACCAATTGTAATCACACAGAAATCTTTACAGACGAATGATATGAATTTCGTTTAGTATTTTTGAACGTGGTTCGTACTTTCGAGTAATAATTATTTTATAAATTATCTAATAATAGTGAAAATTATTAGATTCAGGTTCAGTAAATAAATTGCATGGTTATCCAGATATATACTATTATAGAGTTCATACATTTCAAGCATAAAGAGATTTTAATTAAATACAGATTTCTCACAATTTTCTCTTTCTTCAAAAAATTATTTTACCTGAACTTTGTCCATGATTAAGGCATTTCAATATTTTATGTATCAAAGTTCTCACATATAGAATTTCTTATACTTTTGTGAAATAAATTAACTCAACAAAAGATTAATACTTTTCTGAAAACTTCTTGTTATTAACATTATGTAAAGAGTGAATTAATATGAAATATTCCATTAAATTAGCGGTCGCAACTACCAATTTCATGAAACTCGAGGATGTTTTGAAGTGCTTAATTCAGTAAGACTAACATGAGGGGAAGGTGCAGTGTTAAATTTTGTTCATTTCCTTCGATCAGTAGTGTTCCCCCCTTAAAATTTCTTTTCATACCCGCATAATACTCCTAGATTTTTGTTTATTGTAATTCTAGTAGTCTGCCTTGGGCACATTGTACATTCTGAATTGAGTATTGAAGAAAACCACAAATGAATAATAATTAAATGCGTGCAAAAATATTTTTAGGAGATTCAGAGTAACTAAATTTCAATAAATACTAGAAACAAAAATTCCGAGTATATCTGTGGAAAACTGATGCATTGCTCTAAAAATAACGGCACCTCTCTTTTTTCTTCTCCATTCAGCAGAACCGCCCTCCTCGTTATGTTTCATTTCGTCCACTTTCACGCCTCGTTCAACGAAGAGTTAAAATGCCGAAGGACGGCGTGCCTCGCATCCCTCCATATCGGGCGAAACGCGGGGAAATTGCCCGTTATTTCAGCAGCGAGTGGGAGGGGTAGGGGTGGGGAGGGGAGGGGAGGGGTGGGGAGGGGCCGCGCGTCAAATGGACGCTCGCGCCGCCGCCGCCGCCGCTCTGCGCGCGTGTAGCTCACGTGCCGCGCGCGCCGCGCCACTCGCTCGCGGCGGAGGTCGCTGGCGGGCGGCGAGAACGCGCTATGGCGAGGAATACAAGGTCTAGGAGGGAGGGGAAGATTGCGATGACGGTGAGGATGAGGAATGGGGAGGACGGGTATGGTGGCGAGGACACTGACGACACGGGAAGAACGGGCTTCGGAGAGGATGGCAAGATCAGGGAGGACTGGGAGGATATCGATGTCGGCGAGGATGAAGATGTCGAGGACGGCAAGACCGGGAGAACGGGTACGACGGCGAGGAGGGGGAGGATACTGTCGACACAGGAAGAATGTGGGACAGCGAGAAATGCACGGTCAAGGAGTATTGCGATGACGGTGAGGATGAGGAATGGGGAGGCCGTTGAGGACGGCAAGACCGGGAGAACGGGTATGGCGGCGAGGACGGCGAGGGATCTGACGACACGGGAAGAACGGGTGACGGAAAGGATGGCAAGATCAGGGAGGACGGGGAGGACTGTGACGGTGAGGGTGAGGAATGGGGAGGACGTCGAGAACGGCAAGTCACAAAAAGAACGGGCGAGGGGCGAAGTCAGAGAGGAAAAGTCAGGGAGGACGGAGAGGATTGCGACGGTGAGGACGAGGAATGGGGAGAATGTCGAGGACGACCAGACCGGGAGAACGGGTATGGCGGCGAGGACGGTGAGGACACTGACGACACGGGAAGAATGGGCTTTGCAGAGAGAGACTGAGAAAACTGGCGCGGCGAGGATAACCACGAGGACGGGCACAGAGGCGAGGAGGGGAAAGATAATGACGACACGGGAAGGACGGACTACGGATAGGGCCGATAGGACGGGCACTGCTGCGAGGAAGGGAAGATAATGATGACCCGGGAAGAACGGGCTCTGATAGGACAGTAAGATCAGCGAGGGTGGGTGGCATTGCGAAGAAGAGTAGGATACTGACGGAAGAACAGACGACGGCGGGAAATGCAAGCTCAGGCAGGATGGCGACGACAGTGAGGATAAAGAATGGTGAAAACGTCGAGGATAGCGAGAGAAGAGGCATTACGGCAAGGAGGGGGAGGATACCAATAACACTAGAAGAACGGGCTACTGATAGGACTGCAAAATCAGGGAGGACAGGGAGGATTGCAATGACAATGAGGATGAGGAATCGGGAGGACGTCGAGGACGGTAAGATCGGGAGGACGGGCATGACGGGACAGACATGGGGACGACGCTGAGGATGAGAAGTGGGGAGAACGTGCAGGACGGCAAGACCTGGAGGAGGGCAGGGTGGTGAGGACGGGAACGTTATTGACCCCACTGACTAAATGGGAAGTACGGGTGACGGCGAGGACATCAAGGTCAGGGAGGTCGGAGAGGATTGCGACGATGGTGAAGATGAGGAATGGGTACGACGTCGAGGAGAGGCACGGCGTCGAGGAAGGGGAGGACCGGGAGGATGGCATTGATGAAGAGGATAAGGAATGACGAGGACGAGTGTGATGAGGCCGGGAAAGAATTGTCAGCATTAGATAACGCCGGCATCGCCTTCTCAAATATAATAAACGAAAAAATAATAGATATTTTACTTAATATTTTTTTAAAACTATTTTTAGTTAGAATTGGAGACCTTGAATGATCACTTAGAAATTTAAACTCTTATGTTGGAATTTTTTGATTGACTACGCTCATTCAACGTTTTACGTGCTATCTAGCTGATACATCAAATTATCAGAAGGGAATGAAGTTGACCTTTACATTTAATTCCAATTAATTTTCGAGGTTTTTGGGTTTCATTTCGGCCTATTAAATAAATGCCGAGGCAATCGTTGGTGAGACTGTGTCCTCCGATATTTTCACGTCGCCTTATACGAGACAAAAGTGCACTTGGTGGACAAGAGATTATCTGCTACGTGAAAACTACTTCATTTTTCAAAAAATTGTATGTACATGACGTTCTTTAAAGATCTATATTTTAGAACAAGTTGAATTAAGAAAACAAGGGGACTTACCATATGGTCCAGTTCTTTTTATTTGTCACGTTTAATATTATTCCCTGGCAATCAAAGGTCCATCTGTTAGTTTCTGAAAGTACGGTATATGTTCTTAAAACATTATTTATTTTTAAATTTTAAAACAAAGATATATTAATGGAATTACAGCCAATATCGTGTATTTGAATAGAATAAACGTTGTTTTCTTTCATATCTAGGGAAAATGCACGAGAGTTAACAAGTTTATCTTCTTTTTCACATTCAATATTCACAGTTGGCTATGTTATGTTCTTGGTATTACTTTATCTAATTCTCTTTATATTTTTGTGTTTTGTTCTTTGTTCGTTTTTCGGTATATTTCTTCACTGTTGAATTTTATTGGATGATAACTCGGCTGGTGTGAAAAATAATGAGATAACTTTTGCTTATCACGAGATGGAGCTCGATCGTTTCATGTAAGACAAGAAAAATACCTTCACCAATCAGAAAAATTTTATTTACGAAACACATGATCGAAACTTAATTGAAATGAGGCCTCCGGAATATCAGAGAAAATTGAACTGTTGCGCAATATGAGGATATCCTAGAACACATTCAAGCAGTTTTTGAGCAAATGTGGTTCGAATTTTTTCTAAAATTTGCCATTTTTAATTCCCATAAACTCAACTAGTGGTGGTCGTAACTAGTGGTCCCACATCAGAAACTTTCTCGCATTATTTCTGACTTTCTCGATTATGGAAAATTTAGTACGTTTCACGATAATGAAACCTGCGCCATTTTTAAGAATCTTTTGAGATAATCATGGAAAAAATTTAAGAAAAAATTCGGAGCCATTTTTGATAAAATGTTTTTTATAAATAACGTAACTTCAATCAGAAATTACGCAAAAACTTCGTCTTTTACAAAACAAATGTATATGACCTTTTGTAAAGATGTTTTTTAGAACAGGTTTCATTGAAGACAAAATCTCTATCTTCAATATTTAAATTTTGCCATGTCATTTTTTGTGCAATTTTCGAAAGGAGTGAGTTTGCCAAAAAATTGGATCAAAACCATTTTTGATCCTCCTTTAATGCATAAAAGGAGAAAATTTAAAGAAAAATTACAGCGGCTCTGAAATTTTTAAAATGATGAGGCTTCATGTGAGGGGCCCAGAGCACAAGGGGTACAAGTGCATTTTTGGCAAATTTTGAGTTAGGAGTAGGAGTGTAAAGTAAACATTTCATTTTAGTTCGTGAACAACTGGTATTTTAATATCTCATGCTGGGAGCGGTAGCTCAGGACGTCGACTGATGTCACTGCAGCACCTCTGACAGTGAGGTCCTAGGTTCAAGGCCTGACGGCGGCACGATTTTCGACACTAGCTTTTCAGCTACATCGAATTCAGTCGCTGTCTGGAGGAGAATTCTAGCGGCCGGTTGCTCTGATCGGTAGTTTTCCGTGGTTTCTCCGATCAACACCAGGCGAATGCCGGAGCAGTACCGTAACAAACAGGCCACGGACTGCACGCGATCTTTCCTTCCTCTTCTTTGTCCTATCATCACCCCTTACACATACAAACTTACACTAACATGCCCTACACTACCACATATTCCGGGAGACCGGTCGGGAGCTTAGAGCTTGTCCCGGCTGGGGCGATGTCCCGCTGGTGGGAGAGTCCTGGTTAAGGGGGAATCCCCGCTAGTCGTCGGTAGGTCGGCGCCGGATCTCGCCATTCAGCGGGGGAAGATCACCTTCTCCCGAGGAGAAAAACATGCACTACACGTACGGGACTAAAGACCTAAACTGTTGACGCGCCCGGAATCACTAACCAAGCAAGCAATAGCTCAAACTGTTCCTGCTTTCTGGTGGTGGAAAGAATATGCCTTCCATACCGTTTTCTGTAGTCGCTCGCCTTCGACCTCGATTTTCTCAATACCACATTTAGGGCACTTATATCCCTTGTGCTCTAAGCTCATGTAAAGTAACCCCAAAAATCGGTTTGGAAAAAATTTTGGATCGCCGCCTCCCCATCAATACCAAGACGCGACAATCCATAACCGCGAAATATCTGAACAGCAAAAATGCTGAAAGGTCCATTCAGATACCATTTACGCATTCCTTTAACATGACTATCGAATTCTAAGGATTGATGACGACTATTACAACAACTGTGAATATCATATGAGCCTACCCGAAAATTTATTTCAATATGCTTTACTATAATTTTGCTTTCATACTTCAGTGAAAATTGAAACGTTTTCTTACACGATGGCATTAAAACAATTTGCAAGTATCTTCATAAGAATATCACAAAACGGTGAATTCTATACAAGAATAATATTCCACAAATTTTTCCATGGTAATTGCCAACTTTACTTTTTGGAAATAAAATCATTTTATACTTCTTGATGAAGTTAAGTACTTTCTCATGTATGTACGTATACACCGAGTAATATAAGTAGTGTAGAGGGAGTTAGTATATAATGCGGCGAAAAGTACAGTTTTTGCATCAATAAAACAACTTAGGTTTCAACTGATGTCACTGCAGTGCCTCTGACCGGGATCCCACGGAGGCAGGATTTTCTACTAAGCTAGGTCGAATTCAGTCGCTTTCTGGAGGAGAATTATAGCGGCAGCTGCACTGATCGGAGTTTTCTGTGGTTTCTCCGATCAACATCGGACAAATGCCGGAACATTACCGTACCAAAGAATTCATGGGCCACGCGCCATCTTTCCTTCCTCTTCCTTCTCCTATCATGACTCCTTATTTACCCACACACATTTACATGCGTTACACTACCATCCATGTCAAGAGACTAATCGGGAAGCTTGTTCCGAAGGGGGCTATGTCCCGCTGGTGGGGGATACCTGATTGGAGAAAACCCTACAAGCCGGGTTGTAGGTTGACCCCGAATGTCACCATCCAGAGGGTACATCGCCACCTCCTATGATAAAAACATGCAATAACACAAATGATCAATCAATCAATGGTGTCATTTGTGGTTTACCATTGCTTTACACTGAGTGAATGATCATAGGGGTGGTCATCAAGGGGTTAATGGTGGTAATAGAAAAAATATTATAGGAAGAGAAAGGACAATGGTTTAAGGAAAAAGAAAGGACGATGGTTCAGATGTATCACGTTGTGGACCAGTAGCATGCTCTGATCGGTAGCTCTCTTCAGTATCATCCATCAATACGAGGCGGTTACCGCAACAATACCCAAACATATGACCATGGACCGCGCGCAGTCTTCCCTTCCTCATCCTTGTGATCTTTCTCTCTCCTTACGCATATGCTTGCCCCAAAACTACAACATCGGTCCGAAAAACCGACTGGAGTTCAGATCTATTCCCGTCTGGAACGGTTCTCAGCTATCTACACCCCAACGACATAGCACAAATCCACATGCCTCCGAAGAGGCTGGATCGCTGCTTCAAGCTGCTGCGCCATCATGCTCGGCAGCTCCGAAGCCCCATCAATGCGTCACTGAGGGAGTATTTTGAGTTCATGGGCGCGGTAACTACTTGGTAACGAGTCCCGTGAGTGTAGACGGGAGGTGCTATAGACGGGAGGTGACACCCTTTTTACTCTACACCTGCAGCAATAGTGAAATCCGGCGCTGACCTACATCGAGTCTTGCGGGAGGTAGTGGCAGACCGGACGCTGGTAGTATCATCTAGACCAGGGGTTCCCAACGGAGTCGGTGTACCCTCTCATTGAGGGTCGATGAAATTTTCAAGGGGGTCGTTGATGGTCAAATGGTCGATTGCCGGTCAATAGCCGAATACGAACCGGCACCTTACTGGTATAATCAAGATCCAATTGATTACAAAAAATATGAATTAACTGAATTACCTTTTTTTGCTATAAGCCAGCATAACGTATAATAATAAATTTAAAAAACGCTCCTTTTCTTTTGTACCATTTTTTTCCTCAGGAATTAAGGAATGAGGATGTTTGGAAACTTCACAAATTTATGACAATGCGTTGACAACGGTACTCTATCGCGCAAAAAGTACTGTTCGTGATAAACACAGGAAACATTCCAAGGTCAGTCCTTAAAAAACATTTACCTTTTTATTACCATTACATTTCAGTTCAGAATTTAAACTCTGCTGCTCAAAAGCTAAAGCGTCTTCGATAATTGAAAAATCGAGATATTTATGAGAATATTGGAGTACAAAATAGTTATCTTCAAGGCATTTATGTTCCTTTCTTTGTGTCATGATTTTGAATGCTGTGTATTGTGAAGAAAACGTAAGGGGGGTCGTATAGGCAAACATTCTCTTAAAAGGGGCCGATTAAAGAAACAGGTTGGGAAATCCCTGTTCTAGACAGTGGTTGAATTCGTCCTAGCTATGCCCTTGTAGTGTCAATAATCCGCCATCGTCGGGATTCGAACCGTACGCTCTCTGTGAGTTGGGGGAGGGCAACGTTTGTGGTCACCCGGTAAGTGTCATCGAAATCGGAATAGTTTGTTAGTTAATGCCTTATTTTACGTGGCGAGAATCGGGCCACGCTCTTCCCTCTAACCAAGCAAATTTACGCTCCTATCGCCATCTAACGGAGAATATCTTGGGTGACGAAACGGGCGATTTGAATTGAGCTTAGAGGCTTCTTTTAGGCTTGAGGATCTACCACATGGGACAGTCGGCTTTACTTCCCCTCCGAAGGAAGGCGTACAAAGGATTTTATTCACCTTTAAAAATCCACAGTTTCAACCGGGTTTGACTTCGCAAACTTGGGTACAACAGCCCCGCCCGTACGCTAACCGTTATACCAGCGAATCCGCATGGGAGTAGGAGCCCCAAAAGACGCCACGTGCACTGGGGGGAGCCTTCGCGGCGGCGCAGTGGCGCCCCTGTGTAGGGGTTAGGTATTATCCGCGCGAGTTTTCTTGAGCCCTCGCTTTGCTAGTTGCGAGAGGAGTGGAGAGTTTGGTTACTTTGACAAAAGGAATTTAATATCAGATTTGTAGTCCGTTTCTCAATGCAAAATAGTTTATAGTACACGGGAGCGAACTTTCTGGTTATCAGATTTTGTATACAACGCTCGTTGTTATAATTTATTCTTGGTGGATTGGTTGGTTGGTTAGTGATTCCAGGCGCGTCAACAGCTTAGTCCCGAAAGTGTAGTGCATGTTCTTTCCCTGGCGATGATCTTCCCCCGCTGGATGGCGAGATCCGGCGCTGACCAACCACCGGCTAGCGGAGTTTTCCCCTAACCAGGACTCTCCCACCAGTGGGGCACCATCCCAGCCGGGACACTCTCTATGCTCCCAACCGGTCTCCCGGAATATCTGGTAGTGTGGTGAATGTTAGTGTAAGTGTGTGTGTAAGGGGATGGGATAGGACAAGGAAGAGGAAGGAAAGATCGCACGCGGACTGTGGCCCGTTTGTTAGGGCACTGCTCCGGCATTCGCCTGGTGTTGATCGGAGAAACCACAGAAAACTCCGATCAGGGCAGCAGCCGCTAGAATTCTCCTCCACAAAGCGACTGAATTCGACCTAGCTGAAAAGCTAGTGTCGAAAATCCTGCCGCCGGAGGACTCGAACCTAGGTCCTCCCGGCCAGAGGCACTGCAGTGCCATCAGTTGATGCACTGAGCTACCGCTCCCGGTCATTTATTCTTAATTCAACTAATGTTGGCGAAGGTGTGGTGGTACGTATTCCGGGGCTCAAGAAAACGTGCGCGTATAATAGCGCAGGTGTGCGAGCGCCGGCGGGCACGGGCGGGCGTGCTATCGCGGAGCAGCCGCCGCTATCGCCCTCGTGATAGCGCCGTGAGGGGGCGGCGCCGCCTGCACTGCCAACTGCGCCGCCCCGCCCACGCGCTCTCTGCTCCACCTCTTCCACGACGACTGCAACCTACTCCACACTGGATTCAGATGTCGTACGCGTTGTAAATGATGCCGATGCTTTCAAATACATGCCATAGACCGCAACTATAAGAGAATATTACAAAGTTCTGGAGGAATCGTCTCATTCAGGGTCCAACTGGCGGCTCGCGGACGCATTTATTTTTTTTATTTTTTTATGGTCACTTTGTAACAGCTCAGTTCATCAGCGACATCATTGTGTTTACATCAGTACATTACATTTCAAGGTTACAAATAGTTGAATCATTACACCATAAACATTATATCAATATATCATAACAAAAATTGCATCATTATTATATTACATTCAACAAATTACTTATTTCTAATAGGCATTTATTGTGACCCGCGAAAGTCCTTCCATCGCGAGAACATTTTGCGTGTAATGCACGCACCCTGCCGGGGTCAACACCCCTTTAATATAAAAATAAAGTTTTGAAGAATTGAAGAATATGAAGAAGAAAAAAGAATTGAAGGTTTTTTTCTAGTAAATTCAGAAATTTAAAATCATCTCAAAGTGTTTCACTGCGTTATACATGGTACGGCGTGATATGACGATCGGTTCCATTCCCCAATCGTTCCCATGCCAGAGTAACCAAGAAAAATGCCGAGATCATTAGTACCGGGAAGTCTGGTGTGGATTGTCAGAGTACTGAAAATATGGCTCGCAACAATATCATAAGTTTTAAAAGTTTTAGTTGTGGCTCTTGAGGACTTGCAATTTTGACACCCCTGGTGTAATTAGACTTCAAATGCACCTAACATATTCCATGCCACCGCAGCCACCATTCTTAACATTCTTTAACATTTCACAAGATTTCGCAATTAATAATCACTAAATAGAATTTCTATTGTCTTCGGAGCCTTTTTCATTAATTATTTAAGTGAGATTAAACTACTTTTATACAGTTTATAGATAGATCTTATAAATATCTTTAATTTAATTAACTCCCCTTTTAACACCTTATGTATGTTTACTATGGTCATTTTCTGATTAATCGTTATGATTTTTTGTAAAGTCTTTCAACCAGTGAAACATATCAAGTTTTTCCTATCATATCAACTCTGATTCTTGCTTCCAAAACCTAATAATATCTCTAGACGTCGAAGGGTCTCCAATTAAGACAGCTTAAAACATCTAATGATTTTTTACAATTCGCCGCATGAAGTAGCGTGGAGTTGCCCGTTTATGCATTTTTCACAATTATCTATTAGACAGAAAAAAAATTAGTAGTGCAGAGAGTAATAATATATTTAGTCAACCTCGCCATTAATTCCACGACATTCCGTCTAACTCATTCCCCAGAATATCGCCTCTCCCTCTTCATCATCCCTACCAAGCTTCTCCCCCCACTTTTCACATCCTGTCCTGCTAACCCGCCAAGATATCCGCAGCTTGTAACGCTTAAATGCGTTGCGGGTTGCAGTAAACAAAAAAGTTTTTTCAACACCTATTGTATTCCTTGAATTTTGAAATCATTTTCTAGTACTTACACACATAGTAATATGAATATTTATTATTCGAACTAACGAACAATGAGAACGTATGATAAGACATTTTCGCTCGGGTTTAATTGAAACTATTTACTTCGACAATAAGTTCAAGAATTGATGGTTTCGACATTACCAAATCCCTACATGCTGTTTCATATATCGAGATCAGCGCTCATGAAAACATGGACGGATTTACCAACACAACTATTTAATAACCCTGACATCCACCAAATCTTAATGAGCTTCTGCGTGAGAATACGAGACCTCTAGAATTCTTCTTCAGAAAGCGACTGAATTCGACCTAGCTGAAAAGCTAGTGTCGAAAATACTGCCGCCGTTAGGACTCGAACTTAGGACCTCCCAGTCAGAGACGCTGCAGTGACATCAATTGATGTACTGAGCTACCGCTCTCGGTTTCAACTTTAGAAACCTTGGCCCTCCAGGCCGGCCAGCACATTTTTATGAACTCATATGTGAACAGTTCGATCTTTGGAAGTGACCCTCGATTTCGCGAAGTTGATCCAAACAGTGGCGTGAATAATAAATAAAAATGAGAAAAGGCACACGCAGGTCAGTCGTCCCCAGCGTCCACAACTTTCCACGTTCTCTCCGCGTCCTCATTTCTCGCGACTACCCCAACAAATCTGAGCGGACGATTGAGTGCTGTTGGCTCCGCGCCACGCCCCCCAGGCGCCTTTGGGTCTTCAACCGCGCGGAGCAGACTGCGCGAACAGAAAGGCGAATTGATTTGTTGCTACACATGAAAATGCTTTGCCTGTGCCACTTTCGAAGCCATTGCGATTTAAACGGTTGTCTCACAAATTGCTTTTTTCTTCTAGCGTTCTGAAATTTTGCTTTTCGGAGAATGAATTTCTGCGTGTGACAAGAAATAAAGGAGCTTATTTATTTTTTAGGTGTAAACAAGGATTTATAATAAAACTTTTTAGTGTTTAATTGGATATAAATGGTATTATTTTCCAAATAGAATATGTGTAAGTAACTTTTAAGTGACGTTTTAAAGTATGCTATGTTCTCAACTATATTCTAATAGCTTCATTAGAGATAGTTTTACCTCTTTAGTATGAGTTTAGCATGATCGCAAATATTGGCTAGAAGTGATTTTTCCTAAGCAATGAGTGAGTAGTGTCTTGGAATGACAAATGATTAATGCAAAAGCGTTGTCTTGATTTGTTATTGTGGAATATTTTTAAAATTTGAGGGTACGAAGATAATATTAGTGGATGTAGGATCAATTAAACTAAAGAGATTGAAAATTAAACCAGTGAGAGTTTTAACACTAATGTCTATGAATGAATGTGCCCTTTGCTGCCGTGGCTATTGTCTCTAGACAACGATCAAGAGGATCGGAACTCGATTTCTTGATAGACTTGAGAAAATTCTCATTAGAGGCTGGTATGCAAAGGGAAACTCTCACCTTCGGGAGTAAAAATTGAGGAGTTATTTCGGTTTCATACATTCATTCATGTGACGAAAACAAGGAAATTCGCTCAAGAGGTGTCGATACGCTACGTGTAATTACGATATAGAACTTTGGCCAGAGGGCAATCGGCTTGAGATATCCTAATGCTTAATGAGCTGTTGCGGCAAAGATGATGGCGTATTTTAGAGTATAAGGTATAGTGGGTGTCAAAATATTTTGAAAGAAAGTGAGTATTTGTGAATGTACACGAGGATACGTGATGAAACACATTTGGAACCGTGCGAATGGAGTTTCAGGACTACATGGTGAAGCACATTCAAGGCAAAGATCTTAGACTCGATGAAAACTGCATGTTTAAATCTTCATTATAGAAAATGATAATTTAAGAAATGTTAAAATAATAATGCTCACTCTAAAGAGAATTTGAGTGTAGAAAACACAACATGTGACGACTCGTAGGTTTTTCACTTGAGTGTTGAACGAAGACACGCATTTATTACCACTGTCACAAATGTTATAGTTCTTAATTTTCAATCGAACGCATCTAGAATGAAGAATGGCAATTGTGTTCTCGGATCGTCGAATTGAAAACGAATTATGAATACTGGGAGACATGTCTTATAGCTGTCGATGATTCCGGTGAAAATTATTCATTAACCCTTATCTGCCCGAATTATTTAAAAAAATCATTACACCATTTTATAACTAAAAATATTAAAACTTATATTTTTCTCAAAATTTTAAAATGCAAATGGTGACACCTTTTAGGATGAGATGAAGTTCTAATTACATTTCTGCAATATTTTAAGGTGAAAGTTTGAATTATCTACAGCTTTGTATATCGTGCCCATACGGGCACGTTAGGCAGATGAGGGTTAAAGAGGTGGCCTCTTTATCAAGGTTATGATGTTACAAGAATCGTACATTGGATATAATTGTGCTAACTGATATTAAATATAGTGTGTTTTTCTTAATACATTTTAACTACATTAAATTCAAAATATAAATTAAATAAAGAATTTACCCAGAATAACTTGCCTCCTCTTCGCTAGTAACAGAAACTCTGGATTTACCACTCATTTTCTTACATAAGAAACTCGCTTTACGTCCATATCGAATTAAACTCATACGAAAGCTAGACTTGAAGAAGCACTTCACATTCGACTGAAACATTAGAGCAGGACCGGCACACGAAAGAGCAAATGACCTGATCAATTTTGAGTATTTGGCAAGCTCCAAAATATCTTAAAAACGTTCCAGATATGAGGGGTTAGTCAACTTTACAAGAAGGCTGACGAATAGGCAAAGCGAATGCGTTCTTATTTCATAAAAGATTTACGAAAGAGTTTCATTAATATCACATGTAATTTATAACACAAATTAATCCTCCTGCGAGGTAAGCCGACTTTCGATTTTTGTGTTTGAAATAATCTGTCAATACGTCATGCTAAAGGTAGATGTTAAATCAATAGTATCTTAATTATCACCATTTTCACGCTTATTAGTCTATTGTAGTTCAATATCACAGTAGTACAGTAGTTCAATATCACTAGAGGAGATCGCATAATAAAGGGGGATTAACGAAATATGCGTGGCCGCTGGCCGCAAAACCAGCTTGTCCGATGTATGCACTCTTGCAGTGCACGTGGAATGTACGGACTACGACGCTAAGCCTCGTGAGGCTAGGATCTATCATGAGGGCTATGGGTTCGGGAGACCTGTAATAAGTAGGTGACAATCCATTACACCATTTATTTGTCACTATCTGCCTAAGAGAATAGTTCACATCGGCAGATAGCTGTAAGAAGGGGCTCAATAGTGAAAAGCTACTACTCTAATTTTTCCCCATCCGGGAATCGAACAGGGGCTGCTACGTGGAAAAAGGGAGCTCACTACCTATGAGCCATCGGGGGCCCTAATATTAACACGCGACCTTCAATTAATAGGTTTCACGACAAAAATGAAGCAACTGAGGTAGCTCAGGGGGAATAATTATTCCAAGGGCAAAGTCTCTGACTGAGTAGTCCTAGGGTTGATGTCTCGACGGTGGCAGATTTTCGTCACCAGCTATATACTAGATAGCAACTTGTATATATAAATTCAAAATCACACTAAGTAAGCAATATCAAATTCGGAAACATTTAAATCAATTAATTATAAGTCAATGAATCTCTTCATTGAAAAACCAAACGTATAATTGATATTAAAGAAGAGGATCTAAATTTTTACAGAAAAAATATAACTTACTCTCTAAAGTAACGCTAAGCATGTGAAATGCAGTAAACATTGACACTACGTGAACATAATAAAATCGTAAACAAATTATTTTTTTACAATGTATTACAAATTTTAAGATGTCAGTATAAAAAACAATGCGAATAAACTTCTCGAAAATGAGCTGATAGTAAATGGTTCCGCAGAACGAAATCGCATTCCTTCCTTCCACACGACGCACTTAGCCTCAGAACTCCCCTGCGAAAGGCTTCCTTTTACGCAGCCATTTAGACGGCTATAAGAATGAAAGAATACCGATAAAATATATATGCTGGTTATACATTGTCACGTTCTACGATTTTCAGTTAGAACCTGGAAACTCTACGAAGACGTTCGTATAGAACGTGACAATTGAATGAGGGTAAACTTTACTTTCATAATTTAAATAAAAACATAATGTGTGAACCAAATTAGAGGAAGAAACATTTCGGATGAATATGAGGATGAGTCATTGTGAGATCCATGCTATAGTTTTTTTGAACGTTTACGAGAGAAGAGGCTCGTGGTTTTCTCCTTTACTGGGCAGGTGATCACAGTGGTACTGGGACTTACCCTTTTGAGGAATGAAGTCTGGTGTGTGACGGTAAGGGTGGGTGATGAGAAATGAAGGATTATGGATGACTGATTGATTATTTCGACTTTCCAGGGGCGTCAGCTGCTAAGACCATTAGGCTCTTAATTATAGTGCATATTTTTTATGGCGGGAGGTGATGGTGGTTTTCCACGGCTGAATGTCAGATCCGGCGGTGACCTACGTCGCCTTCCCAGGATTCTCCCCATCGAGGTATCTCCCACCAGCGTGGCACCGCCCCAGCCGGGATAGGCTCTAAGCTTCCGACCGGTCTCCCAACATGTGTGGTAGTGTAGTGATTGTAAGTGTATGTGGAAGTAAGGGGTAATGATCGAACACGGAAAAGAAAAGAAATACTGCGCGCGGTCCGTGGCTCGTTTGTTAGGGGAATGCTCCGCCATTCGCCTGATGTTGATCGAGAAAACACGGAATATAGCCGATCAGACCTGCTAGAATTCTCCTACGGACAGAGACTGAATTCGACCTAGCTATCTAGATAAAGTCGAAAATCCTGCCACTAGACTGTATCCCTAGGACCTCCAGGTCATAGGCACTGCCATGACAACAGTTGATGCCCTGAGCCACCTTTGCCTGTATGGATTTCAGATGTTCAAATGTGTGCGAGACTGTGAAAAACCTCGCTACAAGAACGCGATGAAAAGCAGTACTTTCTCGCCCGTATTTTCACGCAAAAGCACGCGAAAAGTACTCAAATTTTCGAAAAATTGAACACGACTTTTTTTCAAAATCTATCTTGAAGAAACAGATTTCATTAAGGGGGAAATATCTATTTTCACCATTCCAGTTGTAAGAAGACGCCGAAAAAAATTGAAGTTTTGCAATTTTCAAAAAAATAGTTTTTTCAACGAAGATGAGACCTGTACCATTCTCTTAAGCGTCTTTTACACTATCCAACAACAAAATTTAATCAAAGACCATGGTGGAATTTTTTTGAAAATTTGGAAAATGTCCCAGGGCTTCATGTAAAGTATCCTTCAAAATTAAAATATCAGTTTCAAATTCAAAAAACCGCGACATCAGCCAGATCGACTGAGGAATCTCAATTTTGGAGAAAATCGGCTTAACGATTTAGCCGATTTTCTAAGCCGAATTTAGAAAATCGGCTTAGCGTTGTTCACAGACGGACATACAGACGGTTATACAGACGTTTTGCCGTCATACAATGTTTCGGTATCAAGGAGCCACAGAACGTGGATTCTGACTACATTACATGCTAGGGGATTTTTTTCTAAATTTAGCAACTGGATTTATCCACTTTTTCGTTACCAGAGTCCTGTAAGAGTTTGCTGTCGAGAATTCGCCGTTTTATCGCGCAGCATTACATAACTTTCCCTCTACTCCGCAGCGAGAAAGTAACAAGCTGCCTTCGGCGGGACGAGCAGTTCCGCAGCCCGCAGCTGCCCGCCCTGCGCCGCCGCGCGGCCGAGCGAAGCGCTGTGCGGGGGAGGGCAATCCGACGTCCGAGTGGCCATCGGGAGCGGCAGAATTACGAAGCGCCAACTGCGCGGAGCAAAAGGGTGCTGGGGGTTAGCGCAAGATCGGCTCTGAGCGCTGGGGTGGAGGGTGGGGGAGAGGCAGACTGCGGAGGCGTGGCGGGGGCGGGGCGGAGGCGCAGGGGGGGGGCAGCGCGATCGAAGCGAGGCTGGGGCGGCGGCGACGGAGGCGGTGGGCGACCCCGCGCACCGACACGTGGCGGTTGCGACGCGCGCCGCCGCCAATTTTCAATTTATTGGGGCGCGCGGGGGCTGCTTTTAAACGAGCTACAGAGCTAGGTCGAATTCAGACGCTGTCTGGAAGGGAATTCTAGTGGCCGGATGCTCTCATCGGTAGTTTTCCGTGGTTTCTCCGATCAATACCAGAAGAATGCCGGAGTAGTAACCAAACAAACGGGCCACGGACCGCGCGCGCGCGACCTTTCCTTCCCTTTCCTTATCCTATCCTTTCCCCTTGCACACACACACACTAACATGCACTTCACTACCACACATGTTCGGACACCAGCCGGAAGCATAGAGCTTACCCTAGCTAGGGCGATACCTCGTTGGGGGAATTACTTTGTAGAAGAAACGCCTCAAAACCGACGTGTAGGTTGGGCACTAGACCTAACTTTTCATTCTGGGAGGAACCCCCACATTTACACTTTCACACACTACACTACAACCTATATCGGGAGCTTGGAACTTGTCCCGACTAGTGTTTTCCCCCGTAGGGAGGAGATACCTGGGTGTGGAAACTCTGTAAGTCATAGAGTAGATCAGCGCCGAATCTAACCATCTAACGGAAGAAGAACACCGCTATATCTCGTGAACCAATGACTATGATGCGTCCGGAAACACGAAAGATATAATAAATCAATTACACTTTTTCTGGCGATCAACATGTGCGTCTCTGTTTTTTAAAATTTTGTGTTATTTATGAAATAGTGATTTTATTTAATAAATAAAATATTTATAATCTTGATGTTCCTTTAATTTGTTGTATTGTTAGTGAAAAGAAGAAAAAATATTATTGGAACTTTTAGGTATTTACTAAGTTCAATGGAATAATGGCACACGTGGACAGGTGTGCCAGTATTCGTTTGTTCTGGGGAAGTGGATGTATTACGATCTGGAGTTCTTTCTTTCATTGTCCCGCTTGTACAATTTACTCAGCGCTGCTTACGCCGTTGAATGGCTGCTCGCGCCAGTTGCCGGAGAAACTGTCTCAAAGAGCGAACTCTCCAACGAAGCGCAGGAAGTGGGAGAGGAGAATGGAAGATTCCCGTAGACTGGGTGGCACTAACAGTATTAAACTGTGGAGGCAGCACAAATAAAAATAGAAGGCGAAACATCGAAGTAGGAGATGCACGATTGAGGGAGACTGAAGGGTAGAATAAATGAAATAAACAAGTTGGGTTGACGAAGAAAACATTGATTTTTACAGCGAGTTTGAAAGGGCTTTTACTGGAAGTTCAAACATTCGATGGAGGTGGCAGAGCAAGGCGTCTCAGATATGATTAACTGATGATTCTAGGTATGTCAACTGTTTAAAAAAAAAAGTTAGTCCCGTAAGCGTAGTGCTTGTTTTATCGTTGGAGATAGCTGTGATATTTCCTCACTGGATGGTGAAACCCGGCGCCGACCTACCGTCGGCTAGGGTTTTCCCTCAACTAGGTATCTCCCACCAGCGGTGCACCGCCCTAGGCGAGACAAGCTCTAAGCTCTCGACGGATCTCTCGGCATGCGTGGTAGTGTAGTGCACGTGATTTTAAGTATGTGTAAGTAAGGGGTACGATAGTACAAGAAATAGGAAGGAAAGATCGTGAGCGATTCGTGGCCTGTTTGTTAGGGTACTACTCCGGCATTCGCCTGGTGTTGGTCGGAGACACCACTACTGATCAGAGTAGCTGGCCGCTAGAATTCTCCTCGAGACAGCGGCCGAATTCAATCTAGCTATCTAACTAGTGTCAAAAATACTACCACCATGGGGACTCGAACCTAGAACCTCCCGGTCAGAGGCACTGCAGTGACATCAGTTGATGCCCTGAGTCACCTTTGCCGGTATGAGAGAGCTCTAGTCGTTGCAGAGGAAAATCGGGTCCCGGAAACCCTGGAAAGCTAAGAAGCAGGACCTGAGAAGAAATAAACAAACAAAATATTTAAAAAAAGGATTAAGTATTGATTCCGGATGTACTAACTACTAAGTTCCATAAGTGTACTGCATTTTATACTTACTCTTGGGAGACTGACAATTAGGTTTGCTGTGTAAAAATTATAATATACAAAAAAATACATTTACTCTAATACATAACAATGAAAGTGGAGCTAAGAAACATTTACATTATGGAACGATAATGTAATGATGTGCTAATTCACAATCGTGAAGTGATATAAGGATATGAGAGTGGAACGAGCGATTATCGTAAATTTCATTCAATTGTAATAATACTCCTTACAACGACTTTCATACAATAATTTTTCTTCGAATGATAATTATTATAAGTTAAAATTTTGCGCGTCCCCGGAGTGTTCCAGGTGATATTGGTTGATTATAAACACAGTTCGACTTCAAATGAGCAGTACAAGAATTAAATTAGGATTCAATTTATTAAAGAAATATTATCATTATAAGCTCAGCATATGTTCTTATTTCTTTTCAGCCTAATAACTGTTACAGTCCATTTGGAGGCCTCAGTATTTTCTTTTGAATTTTTGGATCAGTTGTAATGCGGTTTTCTGTCACTGCATCGCGGATTTTCTCATATACACAATCCAACGAAACATGTAATATAACGATGTCCAATGAATGATTTCTTGTGAACTGTAAAGTTCTCTGTGAATGGTTCAACTTTGTACTCTAATGAAGCAGTATCATAACGACTACCATAACGAAACGAGCCGCATCCATCTAATAAGAGACTTAAACCATAGGAGTAGAAAAATAAAATAATATTAAAACAAGCCTAGTACAAAGGTGAAAGAAGACACGGTAGACTGATTTCACGATTTCCAACCGTTGAACTTTGGGAAGTTTCCTACGTTGAGAATACTTCCCAAACCAGATTTCCTGTCGGCTCGATTAATGACACTCTCATATTGTTATGCAAGTTTGTTGGGGGTTGGTAGCTACAGAATGAACAAGTCTTCGATCTTATAATAAAGAGTCACGAGGGGAATTTTATAGAGCTCTTCACGAATTTTGAGGCTGCGTGAAAGCAATTAATCACGCGTCAAGCAATTACTAAACTCCGAGCATAAAGGTCAGTGAATTGAGTATCCTTGTTTAATATTATGAGACTTCATCCCTTTAATGGAACTGTGGGAGGAACATACGAGAACTAGATATAAGAATGTTTTGTCATCTTTAATAAAACACTATCAAAACTAAAACTATGAAAAAATGACGTAAAGTTTAAAATATTTATATTTCTTAATGTTGTAGATTTGTCAACATGAAATTGGCAATAAATTGGGTTATTAAAACAGTAAATAAAGAAGTGAAAAATACTGTTCCATATTATGTTAGTGCTGTATTTTATAATAAATTAATTTCGGTATCCTTTTTAGTGATATTTACAAGACATTAGCAAATATATTACTCTTTTTTACTTTCTCATGTGGGTACCCGTAGCGAATAGAAAAAGTTATGTAATACTGAGGAAAATCGATTTCAATATTTCAACGGCATTCACGTTCTAGAGTCTCCTGGAACAGATAAAATACTGTTGTTATTTTAAACCTCTGCCCGTCTGTTTGTCAGGATGTCTCCGATTGGAGCAACACTAACGCTCAAACTATTCGTATGACTTTTCCAAAGGATTATTCCCTCCGTCGAACTAGCCCGACTGGAATCTTTGCGAATTTTTAAAACAATCTTTAAATTTTTGGGGCTAGCACTGGGTGACGCTATTGGGACATTTTCAAAATTCCTTTAATATATTGGAAAATAGAGTGAATAATATAATATGATAATATCCAGATAATATTCAATATGATAATATTAAGATGATATTATGAAGATGGAATAGATCCGAGTTATATTATTAACTTTGAAATTTCTTCAGTATCTTCATACAACCGTAATATTCAATATAGCGAGTTTTTCTTCAAATAAAAATTATTCTTCGTAATCAGTTTATTAATTAATATTGTGTATGTTTTTTGGAAATATTCGTAATTTCCAGTATATTAGTATTTTCGCGTAATTTTGAGTAAAGTAAGATCAATATTAAAAATAATAAAAACAAAATTTTCTCAAAAATGGCACCAATTTTTTTCTTTAAGCGTTTTGTAAGGAAGTGCTAAATGCAGTGTATATTTGTTATTATATTGTTATTATATTTTATTATATTGTTATTATATTGTTATTATATTTTGATGATGTAACTGCCATTTTGCGGTATTCTGTTTTTTTAAATACACAAATGAAATTATTTGATATTTATCTCCCGTCGTTAATATTTGCATTGCCGGCGTTTTGTATGCATTATTGCCTTTGCGAATTCAAGTGCATTTCATAGTCAATTGTAAGGTTTCTCGAAAACTGAAAAGTTTTCTATGAAAATGAGCTTAAAATTGCACATTATCGATGATTGCATATGATGTTGAATGAAAGTTCTCGAAAACGCAAAAGCTTTTTGTGCAAATTTGTACACTTTTAGAAAATCTCAAACGCCATTTTCTGCAAATCGATTTTAATTTTTTATTTTTACATAATTATACCAATCCATTTCTTAAATATTTCATGTCATTAGCATTTACATTAGGTACATTTTGTAAACATTATCGCATTTCTGAGTACAATTGCTTTAAATAATTTCTTATGGCGTTTATCGAAAAATCGAATGTTTTGGATGAAAATGAACTTCCGAATGCGCGTTTTCAGAAACGCACGAAAGACATATTCATAAAAATCGTTGGAAATTATAGGACGAGGTTTTACCATTTACATAATATTATTAAAGTCATTTTTCAATTCTAATATTAGGGATCCAAAAAATTAGAAAACGAGAATAATTACTTTTAGGCGCCAATAAATGGCAGCCAAGAAGACAGTGAAACAGTACCGAAAAGATGCTCAGACTGAAGAATATGACAACTAAATAGTACGAGAAAGTCTGTGCCATTCTACAGCACCACCAGTTCTATTTTGATAAAAATCACAGTCATATCTTTTACAAATATTTATTATCGAAGATTTAAAGTTGAAATTCAGTTCTATGTGATTTTGTAACAAGATACTATTAAAATCTGTTCTTTTAAATGCTGATTGAATTTCATAGACTATTAGCTTGCTTTGAGTGATTAAAGCAGCCGACTTCCAGAATCCTCCAGATAGCGACAGTACTCGATCTCGCTATCTAGCTAGTGTCGGAAATCCTGCCACCTCGAGACTCGAACGGAACTTCAAGAGAAAATCGAAACACAATGCCTCCCGCAGGCTATTCACTAAGGTGACCAAAGCCATGGGATACCTCCTAATATCGTGTCGGACCTCCTTTTACTTGGCGAAGTGCAGCAACGCAACCTTACATGTACTAAACCAGTCGTTAGAAGTCCCCTGCAGAAATATTGAACCATACTGCTACTACAGCCGCCATAACTGCACGTGTTTCCGGTGCAAGATTTTGTGCACGAACAGACCTCGATCCACAAATGTTCGATGGAATTTATGTCGGTCGATCTGCGTGGTCAAATCATTTGGTCGGATTGTCGAAGATGTTTCTCAAATCAATCGTGAACAATTGCGTACCAGTGACATGATGCATTGTCATCTAAAAAAATTCATCGTCGTTTGTGAACATGAAGTCCATCAATGACTGCAAATGGCCTCCAAGTAGCTGAACATAACCATTTCCAATAATTGATCGGTTCAGTTGGACCAAAGGACCCAATTCATTTCATGTAAAACCGCTCACACCATTATACATACCGCATACACCATACCGCATACACCATAGATAGATAGAAATGTATTCTACAATTGGGCAGATGATGCCCGGTGGCAGAATGCAGAAATACGAAAGTACAGTTACAATTATAAATGCAATTACAAATACAATTACAAACACAATTACAAATACAATTACAAATGCAATTACAAATACAATTACAAATACAATTACAAATACAATTACAAATACAATTACAAATACAATTACAAATACAATTACAAATACAATTACAAATACAATTACAAATACAATTACAAATACAATTAAAAATAACATAATAATGTATAAAAAATCCATATAAAACAAACTGTCTTTGTCCTTTTCTAAAAATGCAGATGGCATTTACATTCCTAATCTACAAACGAAAATACATATATACTAACATATAGATAGATAAACTTACATAGTACACAAAAATACATACATACAAACAAACATACACGCGTAGATACATAGACAGACCAAGGAACCCTCACATACACACCAACCTGCACCTATTCATTCACATTCAGACAAACATGGGTAAAAATTTTTACCTAACACCACAATGTAATAATATATAAAACTTGTAATAATTATTACATTTCTAGTTCTTAATACGTAACGCTATGGAGCCACCATTACCTTACAGAGTGCTTTGTTGGCTACTTGGGTCCGTGGTTTCGTGGGGTCTGCGCCTCATTCGAACTCTATTACTAATTGAAATCGGGAGTCATCTGTCCAAGCCACGGTTTTGTAGACATCTAGGGTCCTGTCCATATGGTCGACAGCCCAGGAAAGGCGCTGCTGTCGATGTCATGCTGATAGCAAAGGCACTCGAGTCAGTCTTCTGCTGTCACACTCTATGGAAAACAAATTTAACCTCTCTGTCGTAACGGATACTCTCGTCTTACGTCCCATATTGGTTTCTGCGGTTGATTGTAGCTTGTCTGTTAGCACTAACAACTCTATGCAACAATCACTGCTCTCGGTCATTAAATAATGTCCGTTGTCGTCAGGTTATACCTGAAATTGGGTATTTTCGACCCACTCTTGACACTGGGAATCTCGGAATATTGAATTCCCTAACCATTTCCGAAATGGAATGCTCCGTGCTTCTAGCTCCAAAAATCATTCCGCGTTGTCTATTAGTTCCCGTCATGCGGATATGACCACGTCAGAAACCTTGTCACATGAATCACTTGACTACAAATGAATGCTCTGCCAATGCACTGCCCTTTTATACCTTTTGTACGCGATACTACTGTCATCTGTATATTTGCATATTGCTATCCAACGACTTTTATTATTTCTCATTCTACTTTGAATGGTTTCTAGAAATCTCCAGTCACATTCACATTTTGAAGCCCTAACTACCGGAACACCTTTTATTATCCTCCAGTGTACGTGATCCATCATGCACATTTCCATTTCAATCCGGCACTCTTGCAATTTTCCTCTGAAAAACCTCTTCGTTTGACCTTTGACCTGAGCGAGACGCCTTCGCGCCGCGAGCATCAACTACGCGGAGCGTCTCCGGTTGCTCGTCGTGCACCTGTCGCCCCTGGCGCGGTCCACCCACGCAGCGACCTTTGCGCGCTCCGACGCCCGCGCGCGGCCACGCACCACGCCCACTTTGCATTCCGCCATCGCCCGCGTCGCCGCCCCTCGGCGCCCCTCGGTGCCACCCGCCGCGCCGCGCCGCGCCGTGGCAGCTGGGTTGCGATGGCAACTTTTACCCAAACATCGATGTATCAAGAAAAGGTTTTCGATGTTCCATGTCGATGTTCGATGTCGATGTTCGATGTCGATGTTCGATGTTCATGTCGATGTTCGACGTCGATGTTCGATGTTCATGTCGATGTTCGATGTCGATGTTTGATGTTGATGTTCGATGTCAATGTTCGATGTCGATGTTCGATGTCGATGTTTGATGTTCGATGTCGATGAAAACGTTGACAAAAACATCGATGTTTAAAAATATCCATGTTTTAAACTTGAGAAAACAAATATAGATATTTTCCCATTTTTTTTCATTTTAATTACGGTACTTAAATGAGTTATACTTCATTGTTTGGTTACATAAGTAATAAGTTAAATAATAATATTTATTGAAGGCAAAGATAGAAATAAAAATTAAAGGACATCGTGATTTAGTATTTTTTCATTTATTCACTTTCATTCATAAATCATCGAAATAAAACGTCCTGGATCTGCTGTAATACACAATACGTAAATATTAGCTTTGAATATATTCAGCGTTAAATCATTCTGTCATCAATGTCTGTCGTGATAGTGAACCAGTTTATTCACTTAAGTCAATCGTTTACTTCTCGCATGAAACACAATAGATATTTTGTTAAAATTATAATAAAGTGAGACTTCCTAAACAACCTCCCACAGATAACCAAAAAGAAATATCTTCCTCACGCCCCTTCCAAATTTACCTATAAAAGGTAATAAGCATTAAATCTCCTAACCTAGCAACACTGGAGAAACGTTGCGTATAATAAACGGTCTCCTGCCGTCTGGACATAGACAACAGTGATAGATGTCAGTAGAAGTTCTCTTTAAGCAATTACAAAAAAAAAAAAAAAAAAATAGTTTCAGGGGATTGTATTTTTATCATGAAACATTTTTTAAAACATCGATGTTTCTGGAAAAAATTATCGATGTGAAGAGAACATCGAACACAAAACATCGATGTTAATAGATCGATGTTTCTGGTCGAAAACATGGATGTTTCAGGCACATTTTTTGTCATCCTTACAGCTGAGACAGAGGCTTTGGCAGGAGCTGCGCCTGCGGGGCCAGCTGAAAGAAGGCGAGAGTAAGTCCGGGATTCATACCCCATTGACAGCAATCCTATTGCCTCTGCAGTATCATTGTCCGGGAGGTGCTAGGTTTCGAGTCGCCACGATGGTGGATTTTACACTAGCTACGTAGGTAGGTCGAATTCAATTGCCTGGAGGAGAATTCTAGCGGTTCGGTACTCTGATTGGTAGTTTTCCAAGGTTTCTCCCACCAATGCTAGGCCAATGCAGTACCAGAACCTTAAAAACGGCCATGAACCGTGAAATTTCTTTCCTTCCTTATCCTTGACAACTTCTCTTCCCTTACAAACAACTCAAGTACATGCACTACACTACCACACATATTGGGAGACCTGTGGAGTGTTTGGACCTTGTACCGACTGGGGTGCTGCTCCTCAGGAATATACCGGGAGGAGATAACCCCGCTAGCAGTTAACCCTCCAGGAAATTCCTTGTCAGTCGACACGACGTAGACGAACAATTCCCGACCGGATAAGGAACCCTATTTGCTGGTATATAACATTCAGTACACTTTCGGGACTAATGACAATATTAATTGGAATATTAGTTTGCACGCCCGGATTCAATAAATACACGAGAGGGCGATGAGGGGGTTGAGGGTGGGGTGGCCATAGTGGGGAAAGTTGATTTGGAAGCGGCCGGATCTCTGGCGTGTTTCCTTGAGCGTCAAAAAAAGGGCGCGAGAGGCAGCGCTCTCTCAGTCGATACTCGGCCCGGGCTTCCTCTGTTCCCTAGTGGGCCTCCACTTCCCCCGCCGCACTCGCCTCCCCTCCAACCCCGCCGCCCCACCGCCCGCCTGCGCCCCCTGCCGCCCCATCACTTCCGCTGCCACCGTCGTTCCTCTGCCCGCACAACCCCGGCCCCCGCCCCGCTCCCGCCGCCCCCACCGCCCCCACGGAGCCCGCCGCCCCCACGGCCCCCGCCGCCCACGCCACCCAGGCCACCCACGCCGTCCACGCCCCCGCCGCCCCCGCCCCGCCGCCCCCGCCCCGCCCCCGCCGCCCCGCCCCGCCCCCGCCGCCCCCGCCGCCCCCGCCCCGCCCCCCGCCGCCCCGCCCCCACCCTCCGCCCCCGCCATCCCCGCCCTTAGCCTCCCCCGCCGCCCACGCCACCCCGCCGCCCCCGCCGCCCACGAGGCCCCAGCCGCCCCCGCCGCCGCCCCCGCCGCCGCCGCCGCCGCCGCCGCCGCCACCGGCCCCGCCGCCCCCGCCGCCCCCGCCGCCCCCGCCGCCCCCGCCGCCCCCGCCGCCCCCGCCGCCCCCGCCGCCCCCGCCGCCCCCGCCGCCCCGCCGCCCCCGCCTCCCCCGCCGCCCCCGCCGCCCCCGCCGCCCCCGCCGCCCCCGCCGCCCCCGCCGCCCCCGCCGCCCCGCCGCCCCCGCCGCCCCTGCCGCCCCTGCCGCCCCTGCCGCCCCCGCCGCCCCCGCCGCCCCGCCGCCCCCGCCGCCCCCGCCGCCCCTGCCGCCCCCGCCGCCCTGGCCCCCGCCACCCTCGCCGTCTGTCCCCCTGTTGTTCCCCGCCGCCCCGATGCGGCACAATCCGTAGTACTTTGGCCTGCACAGAAAAGCGCGCGTTCCTTTCTCGCAGGCAAAGCTCATCCAAACGAAAAGTGAGGGAGCATCGCAAACGACAACGCAATTGTTCGGAAAGCGCATCAGACGAAAATGATATAGGTTTTCAATTTTAAATGATACAGTACTTTATCGGACGTTGGCTTGTTGCGTTCCTGCATTGTATTGTGGAGCGAGTTCAAAAAGTATTTCCATACTTACATAAACTTTTGTAATAGTATTCCCTTTGATATTTGATCACAGAATATTCCCATTTTACCTACGACAACCTATGTCTCTTGTACAGAAATATTTGTGCATATGTTGTACTTCCATACTAATAATTAAATATGTAATTGGTACGAAATAGAATGTTGTGAAAGAAGGTTCTATCGAGAAGTGACGTATAGTTCTTTGTGAGTGAAGTCATTCAATGCTAAGATAAATATAAACCAACGATAAATGTTGCCCTCTTACATTCGCATTAAGTACTGTGATGTAAAAACGAAATTAATTTGAAAAAAGAAAAAAGAAGTGAGGGTGGAATTGTGGTTTATTTAGAGGAGTTCATAAGTAGTGCTCGCATAATTTATTGGGTCAGGCTGGCGTGCATAAATAAACTCTTCAACACACTACATTATGAGATAAGTGTTACTAACAAGTTCCTTTCTGACAAATTTTGTCAGCTTTCAATAGCGTGTTCACGAAAGAAATGAGCGCTTAACATAAGAAAAATTCGGTCGTACGTTCCGTATGTCTGCAGACGCCTTCTCTTGAATGATTTCATCTTATTGTCATATTTATGGATGAAATATTGAATGGCAACACCCTTCTATAACTGAATGAAATGATCTTACCAAGGGAATGCATTTCACCCATGGAGTGATGTCCAGAAAGACTCTTACAGCAATTCCCGTGAATTCTCTAAGTAAATAATGCAAGGAGATTCAAATGCCTTTCTTCCACTTTCATGGGAAATGCGAACTCGATTATAATGCACACCAAGAATTCCTTTAGTATCATCATAATCATCATCACAATTATGTTGTAGTAGTGATATTTCTTCTTCTTGATCTAGTGCTATATCTCTAAGAAGAACGTTAGTGATCAAGTACAGATAAATTATTTTGTTTCCTTTGTCAGTTACATTACGAAAGATCATGTTTCACTTTCTGCGTCCAATCGCATTATGCAAATAACCACATACAACATTCGAATCCTCAACCTTGGAAAAATAAAGTTTCCGAACTACAAAAAGTTGTTTTAGTATATACGTTACAACATCGTTCGACTACTACTATTCCGCAAAGCTCTGTTCCTTCATAGAAATGCCTTTGGTAGTGTGCCCAATTTCCGCCCTCTCTTCGCAAATTTTGCGATAACAAGACTACTAAATTACGTATTAGTACATAGAATTGATGTGTTCTCTTTTTGCACTTCACTTAACTAATAAGAAACCTTTTAGAACCAGAGGATCTCGTATCTGTTTCCAGAATTGCACAAACTTTGACTGTACAGGTCAGGAGAAAAACCAAACATATTCGCAACATCATTCGCCTACCACTTGTATTCTTCAATGCTGTAATTCTTCATACAAATGCCTTTAGTAATGTGCCAAAGTAGTGGTGCGCCCCTGCCAAATTTTACGTTAACTAGACAAAATTACGTATTAGAACATAGGATTGACGTGCGTTTTCTTTCTGCATCTCACATAACTAATAAGAAACCTCTCAGAGCTAGAGGATCTCATATCTGTTTTTGAGAATTACGCAAACTTTGACTGTACAGATGAAAAAAACAAAACACATTCGGAACAACATTCGCCTACCACTTGTATCCTTCAATGCTGTAATCCTTCATACAAACGCCTTTAGTAATGTGCCAAAGTTTACGTTAACAGATTACGTATTAGTACATACAATTGACGTGCGTTTTCTTTTTGCATTTCACATAACTAATAAGAAACCTCTCAGAGCCAGAGGATCCCATATCTGTTTTCGAGAATTACGCAAACTTTGACTGCACAGGTCAGGGAAAAAAAAACAATATATTCGCAACATCTTTCGCCTACCACTTGTATTCTTCAATGCTGTAATCCTTCATACAAATGCCTTTAGTAATGTGCCAAAGTTTACGTTAACTAGATTACGTATTAGTACATAGAATTGACGTGCGTTTTCTTTTTGTATTTCACATAACTAATAAGAAACCTCTCAGAGCCAGTGGATCTCATATCTGTTTTGAGAATTACGCAAACGTTGACTGTACAGGTCAGGAAAAAAACAAAATACATTCGCAACATCATTCGCCTACCACATGTATTCTTCAATGCTGTATTCCTTCATACAAATGCCTTCAGTAATGTGCCAAAGTAGTGTACGCCCCTCCCAAATTTTACGTTACCTACACAAAATTACGTATTAGTATACAGGATTGACGTGCGATTTCTTTTTACCTTTTACATAACTAATAAGAAACCTCTCAGAGCCAGAGGATCCCATATCTGTTTTCGAGAATTACGCAAACTTTGACTGTACGGGTCAAGGAAAAAACAACATATTTTTCGTTAGTTCCCGCTCGCGGCGTGCTTCGCATCATCCTGTTGAGATTAGCCGGCGCAGCGCGGCGTGGCGCGGCGGGGTGGGGCGGGGTGCAGCGGCCGGGGCAAGCGCCTGCTCGTAATAGAATGTTGTGGAAAGGTCGAGGGCGAGGCGAGGCGAGGCGAGGTGGTTGCTGTGGCGAAGTAACCCAGAATACGAGAGCAGTGGCACGCTGCCAAGGGCTCTCGGCCCTCGCCCTGTTCCCACCCGCGGCCAGGCGCACGGAAGGGCAGGGAGAGGCGAAATTTTTCGCCACATCGATATATCGAAATTGCAGGAGGCCACTCTATGATGAAAAGACACGGGTGAGGTATTGCGCATCCGTTTCAACTTCAGCCAACGAGTTTCAGGCACTAGTTTGCGCCACTATGTTTGTGAGAATTTTAAATGCAGACAGATATCAAAACCATCATCAGTAGGGGGCGGATTTTGATGACCTAACACGATGCTAAGAATAATCAATGAAATGCCCCCAATATGTTTTTAAAATGCCCTAAAAGCAACGTAAAAATTGTGATCAAACCAGTTCGGATAAACCACTGAAGCTGTTGGATACGTTACTGATGTAATCGAGGCTTTTTCTATTCGTTCAAACTCAGCTTTCAAACATTCGAGTTGGACTGTTCTTTTCCAGGAAATATCTGCCTTTGAGTATCCCGAAACCGGTTGAACCGACGCTGATAGGTGTCACAGGAAACTTATATGACATACAGCGGCTGACATTACAATTTCTGTGCGAAGAAATCGAATAGGAATTCTGTGGAGAACATTTGTTCCATCTTGTAAATATTATTTGAAGCAAGTATCATTAAAATGATATTAAAAACGATGAAATCAGTAAAAAATGCATTAAAAATGACGGGAAAAAGTAATAAATAACTTATTAATGGAAATCGACAAAAAATGCAAAAAAATGACGTAGAAGAATGGGTAGTTTCTTTTATCAAAACATAAAAATTAATTTCTATATTAAACGGCATTGTTTTAAAAAAATACATTTCATTAATATCCGCCACCTAATCATCACCTAGTTACAAGTTATTGAGAGAGATAAATTAAGCGTTTTTTAAAAATTGCATCTTTTATTTCAACCTCTAAGTGTTCGAAGTTTTAGAAATAAGTTAGAACAATATGATAGTAATAGACATTAAATGAGTAAGTGCTGTGAAGAGCGGTGAAGTGCTGTGAAGTGCTGGTCAGTGTAATTCAAAGCAAAAACAGTGTAGTGTAGTGTAGTGTAGTGTAGTGTAGTGTTGGGCAGTGCAGTGCAGGTTAGGGCAGTTAATTGTAGTGAACGCGATCAATGAATTAAAAAAAAGGCCAATATTTATGTAGCTTGTATTAAATTTTAGCATCACTGACATGTAATTATTATATATCATGACAGAGTTGAAATATATGTTATAATACTTAATATTAGTGATAGTATGATTATTGCATGTTCGGCTTGTATTGTACTCTATTATTATTGTTATTATTAATATTTTTATTATTAATATTGTTATTATAATTGTAATTATTGTTATTTAACTGCCACCGGGTCATACCCAATTGCAGTTCAAATAAATGTATGTATGTATGTTGCGGTCACGTGGTTCGTGACGTATCGGGTGCTGCGCAGAACGAGCAAAATTCGGTTCGCCGGACCAGCTCGCGCATGTCTTTTCATTATGGGCCGTACGCAGTTTACCACCGGGTACTGGGATCGAAATGTTTGATTGAGTAGTGTTTCCGGGCGCATCAACTATTGTGGTGGTTGGTCCGTAAATGTAGTGCGTGTTACATACACCCTGGAAGGTGGCGATGTTTCTCCCTCAGTGACGTGAGATCCGACGTTGTTCTGTACCATGCTTGACAAGGTGGCGGGCGCGGTAAGTAGCTTACTAGAGTTCGCGAGCACAGCTACCAGAGCAACTGAACTGCCTCAAAATTTAAAAGTTAGGGCTGTACAAATAGCTCCGGAGTTGCGGTACGTCACTGGATACTTGGCTCACGACAGTCTTTTATAAAAGTCAGTTGACAGTTATTTCTCCCAATGTAGCTCAATTACGTAATTTCCATTTCGTCTACTAAAGCAAATAAATTATCCATTAAAATAAAATAATGCATTAGTGAGATTTGAAATTGTAAATTGAAAGTAAAATTAAATATTCTGAATTGGAAGAATTTTTATATCGTAATCTGATTGCTATTTTTATTATTGATATTTTGTATTAAATTACAAAGTTCAGTTTATATTTAACTTTACATTTGTATTTGCTGGCTTACAATCTAACTTAATCTAGCTTACCACTAACCTACATCTGATGAGGGGGCTCGGCGCACCTCAATTGGTTAATTACATTTTGCTGAAAATGTCTAAGAATGCTTGTAACGGTTATACGTTGGAGTTTGGAGTTGTGTATATTTTCCCAGTTTAAGATTTCTGCTATGGCTGATCAATTGAAGCTCCGAGAAAAAGTTACTGACGTGGTAGGAAATATGGTGAGTGAAGGTTGGATGTTTAATTCGGTGTGTAGTTGCTTGTTGGAGATGAACCAGGGAGCTTGGGTAATGGACCTTAAGAATTTGTTTTGAATGACTTGCAGTTTTTGTAAGTTATATTTGACAGCATTTGCCCATATTGGACAGGTGTGCAGGAGGAGGGGTCTGATGGTTTTATATATGATTATGGCATTGTTTAAAGAGTTTACTAGTTTTGTTTGTAAGCGGTTTCAGTTGAATTTTAATTTTGGCTTGCTGAACTTTGTTATCGATGTGAGTTTATCAGTTGAGAATGGCATCCAGATGAAGTCCTAAGTATTTAAATGCCTTATTGTTTGTTTTAATATGTTTGCTGAAGAGTGAAATAATAGATTAAGTTTCAGGTTGGGACCTTTAACAGACGAATATTCTTGTCTTTTTAAAAACTAATCGATAATTGTTAATTTATTGGAACTTATTAATTTATTTCAGATTATTGGCATATACACCAAATAACTGAATGATATAATAAAACAATACAAACTGAAAATAAGAAAAGAATTTGCCATTCACACATGTTTCTACCACTTAGCCAAACCGGCAGAATTTAAAAAGAAATAGAAGTGAAATGGTCGGTATTAAGTAGTAGAGAATACAATACAAATCTCGGCAATACAATACAATACGTAATACAAATCTCGGCTGTTCCAAAGAACAAATCTGGCAAACATATGTTCTTGTGAAGCCAGCTTGCGCGAGTTGTCTCTACAGCGCGATTACTTTATTAGTGTGTCATGCCACTATCGCTGGAAATTCTGCTCTACCGAGAGGCCGTCACTCGTTGGAGAACTGTGCGCTCTACTCCCCTGTGCACGCGAGCGTTTCAAGGTCTCACCCTGCAAAAGGCATGCTTTCCGGTCTTATTGAATAGTCGGTTTGTGACGGTTCACTCGAAGTTCACTCTCAAACAGAAAGTGTTTGTGAACGACACATACGTAAAATGTATCAAACCGTTATGTGCACCGTGTCGTGGACCCATTCTTGCAAAATTTGACAAATGAAGAGCGCAACAACGGTCATTTTCAACAGAACTCCGCAGCCGCACCCACTGCTTCAGTTTCCTTAAGGGTCTATATGCCGTTTAAGGAGACAGAATTTTCACTCGTGTTTTGTGGCCTGCACCTCTCCTGATCGGACTGCGTGCGATTTCTTTCCAAGGGTGTTCCTGAAAGATCGCATATATGCGACATATCTCCACAAGGAAAAAGAATTACGGCACAATACACAGGAACAGATCCCTTCAATACCACAGGATGTCCTTTACCGAGAGAATTAGAACTTATTTCGATGTCAAGAATGTATCAGATCCTCGGTGAGCAGTTTCATCATCTTCTAGAACGTTTAATTCCAAAATGCATAGCAGGTTTTGAGAAACTGACAGAATGTGATTCGAAATTACGCAAAGGTTATCAGTAATTTTGAAGACACTGAACGTAATTCTCAATTATAATATTGAAAAATTTTTTTTACAAGCACAAAAATGTATGAGACATCTGGAAAAAGTTGAGCTTTTGGAATTTTCGAACATTCAGAGATAGGAATGAAAATCGAACTTTTACCATGCTTGAAAGAGTAGTTTTCGCGTAATTTCTGTTTAAGTTAGTGCACGGCATTAACTTAGTTAACACGGAGTATCTTAAATTAATAATTGCATTAAGTTAATGCAAGTTATTAAATATTTTTCTCAAAACCGCTCCAAAAATTTTCTTCAATTTTTTTTTCCACGAACAGAAGAAGGGATGCTTAAATAAACGGTGATGGCTTCATTTTCATTAAACTCCCTGTAGTTTTGAAAATTTTAAAATGAAAAATATTGCGATAAAGTATATGCTGTTGTAGTTCCACTATTTTATGAACTAGATAACAATGGTTAAACCACAGAGAGAAAAAAACCGTATTTTCTCAATGGTTTAACAGTTTTAGCATTAGTAAAAGTTTAGCATTAGTTTAACTGTTTTAGCATTAGTTTAACTGTTTTAGCAACTGTAATAGCATTTTATTTATGCAAGGGTTGAACAAATTTTTGAGTTAATTACTAATATTTGAGAATAAAATATTATCGATATAGGTTGAGAATTGTTCATAATAATTTCCATTTTAGCACGGACAAAAACTTGCATTGTTGTGTTAGCGACTAACAATTTCGTCGCCGCGCACTCCCGTTAGATGAGGGCTCGGGGCGTGGGGACGAGTTTACGGACCCGTGAAAATATACGTGCGCTCATAACGCCGCAGTTTTTCTTCGTCGAGGGTTAACGCGCGGCGATTTTCATGCAAATGGGGCCCGCTGCCACGGCGAGCCGCCGCCACCTTCGCCGCTCGCCCCTCCTACCACCACCGACGCCCAGGCGGCCCCCGATTCCCATGCCCTCGCCGCCCTCGCCGCCCTCGCCGCCCTCGCCGCCCTCGCCGCCCTCGCCGCCCTCGCCGCCCTCGCCGCCCTCGCCGCCCTCGCCGCCCTCGCCGCCCTCGCCGCCCTCGCCGCCCTCGCCGCCCTCGCCGCCCCCGCCGCCCTCGCCGCCCTCGCCGCCCTCGCCGCCCTCGCCGCCCTCGCCGCCCTCGCCGCCCTCGCCGCCCTCGCCGCCCTCGCCGCCCTCGCCGCCCTCGCCGCCCTCGCCGCCCTCGCCGCCCTCGCCGCCCTCGCCGCCCTCGCCGCCCTCGCCGCCCTCGCCGCCCTCGCCGCCCCCGCCGCCCTCGCCGCCCTCGCCGCCCTCGCCGCCCTCGCCGCCCTCGCCGCCCTCGCCGCCCTCGCCGCCCTCGCCGCCCTCGCCGCCCTCGCCGCCCTCGCCGCCCTCGCCGCCCTGCCGCCCTCGCCGCCCTCGCCGCCCTCGCCGCCCTCGCCGCCCTCGCCGCCCTCGCCGCCCTCGCCGCCCTCGCCGCCCTCGCCGCCCTCGCCGCCCTCGCCGCCCTCGCCGCCCTCGCCGCCCTCGCCGCCCTCGCCGCCCTCGCCGCCCTCGCCGCCCTCGCCGCCCTCGCCGCCCTCGCCGCCCTCGCCGCCCTCGCCGCCCTCGCCGCCCTCGCCGCCCTCGCCGCCCTCGCCGCCCTCGCCGCCCGCCGCCCTCGCCGCCCTCGCCGCCCTCGCCGCCCTCGCCGCCCTCGCCGCCCTCGCCGCCCTCGCCGCCCTCGCCGCCCTCGCCGCCCTCGCTGCCCTCGCCGCCCTCGCCGCCCTCGCCGCCCTCGCCGCCCTCGCCGCCCTCGCCGCCCTCGCCGCCCTCGCCGCCCTCGCCGCCCTCGCCGCCCTCGCCGCCCTCGCCGCCCTCGCCGCCCTCGCCGCCCTCGCCGCCCTCGCCGCTGCCCTCGCCGCCCTCGCCGCCCTCGCCGCCCTCGCCGCCCGCCGCCCTCGCCGCCCTCGCCGCCCTCGCCGCCCTCGCCGCCCTCGCCGCCCTCGCCGCCCTCGCCGCCCTCGCCGCCCTCGCCGCCCCCGCCGCCCTCGCTGCCCTCGCCGCCCTCGCCGCCCTCGCCGCCCTCGCCGCCCTCGCCGCCCTCGCCGCCCTCGCCGCCCTCGCCGCCCTCGCCGCCCTCGCCGCCCTCGCCGCCCTCGCCGCCCTCGCCGCCCTCGCCGCCCTCGCCGCCCTCGCCGCCCACCGCCGCCGCCCTCGCCGCCCTCGCCGCCCTCGCCGCCCTCGCCGCCCTCGCCCCTCGCCGCCCTCGCCGCCCTCGCCGCCCTCGCCGCCCTCGCCGCCCTCGCCGCCCTCGCCGCCCTCGCCGCCCTCGCCGCCCTCGCCGCCCTCGCCGCCCTCGCCGCCCTCGCCGCCCTCGCCGCCCTCGCCGCCCTCGCCGCCCTCGCCGCCCTCGCCCTCGCCGCCCTCGCCGCCCTCGCCGCCCTCGCCGCCCTCGCCGCCCTCGCCGCCCTCGCCGCCCTCGCCGCCCTCGCCGCCCTCGCCGCCCTCGCCGCCCTCGCCGCCCTCGCCGCCCTCGCCGCCCTCGCCGCCCTCGCCGCCCCGAAGCGGTAGCTCAGTGCATCAACTGATGTCACTGCAGCGCCTCTGACCGGGAGGTCCTAGGTTCGAGACCTGACGGCGGCAGGATTTTCGACACTAGCTTTTCAGCTACGTCGAATTCATTCGCTGTCTGGAGGAGAATTCTAGCGGCCGGCTGCTGTGATCGGTAGTTTTCCGAGGTTTCTCCGATTAACACGAGGCGAATGCCGGAGCAGTACCTTCACAAACGGGCCACGGGTCCTATCCTCTCCCCTTACACACACACGCACACTTACTCTAACATGCACTGCACTACCACATATTTCGGGAGACCGGTTGGGAGCTTAGAGCTTGTCCTGGCTGGGAGAGTCCTGGTTAGGGGGAAAGCCCGCTCGCCAACGGTAGGTCGGTGCCGGATCTCGCCAACCAGCGGGGGAAGTTCACCGTCATCGGCCGAGAAAAAACATGTACTACACGTACGGGACTAAAGACCTAAACTGTTGACGCGCCCGGAATCACCAACCAACCAACCAACAACTGCCATCGCCGCCCTCGCTACCTCCACCGTCCCCGTCGCCATCCGGACGGCGCCGCCGAGGGCCTGGAGGCCAAGGGCGGCTGAAGGCGGAAGTCCAAGGGTGCGTCCGTGAGGGCGGGGCGGGAGGCGGTAGCGAAGGTGCGGTAGAAACAAAGAGGCCCCTGGCCGGGAGCGAAGGAGCTGGCGTGGGAGACAACGGAAGCGGCGGCGGTTCGCGCGCGAGAGAAAGTCGTGGCGACGGAGGAAGACCGAGAGCGGAAGGACAAGGGCGGTTGTTCCGACGGCGGAGGCTCGCGGCGCGCCGAATGCAGGTGAAAACACGAGGGGCGACGGTGCGAGCCGAGCGGACAATTGGTGGGGAGGAAGCAAGCAATGCCGTCGAGAGTAGAGAGTGCGGTGGGTGGGGTGCTATGGCGACGGCAAGGGCTGCGGGTACGCTGTGAGCGGAGGGCGACACGAGTGGCGAGAAGGCGCCGGCGCCGGAGGAAGCGTTAAAGGGCGGCGGATACGACGGGCGGGGGCGTGGACGCGGTGAAGGGGAGGGAGAAGTGAGCTTCGGTACTGTCGGAGTGGCGCCCTCAAACAATCCCGTCACGCTCTAAAGAGCTTTTGTTTTATTTACTCAATGTTCTCCCTTTTGGAAGGTGATGCAGGTGGAGGCACTCTTTCAAAGCCAGCGAATGAATAAATGATCGAGTTTGTGAGAAGGCAAAGAGCTGAAGTTCCTGATTAGATTGGCTTTTACTATAAAATACATTAATTTATTTGCTTAGGGACATTGTTTCGTCTTGTTTGTCGTAATTAAGTATAAACTAGTCACCTTCAGCAGCAATAATGCTGCTGAATAACACCATATAAAATGGTTTTCCTAAAAGAATCAGGCACTCTGCTCTAAAACAACAAATAAAATATTTTCGTACTCTAATAAATGAAATATTGTGACAAAAACATTCTTTACAAATTCTGCAATAACTTAGAATAATATATAGAAAGAAGAACGTTCTTTATTCACAAAAAAATTCAAAAAAACAAAAACAAAAAAAAAGGCAACTCATGTATAGCAAATATTTAATGGCGGGCGACCTCATATTCGCTCGTGTATTAAGCTGATCATTGTGCAACGTTCGTCAGATAACTCTCGTGAACCTCTGGTTTAATACCAAATGGCCAATTCACTACATAATTATATTGTGGCAGCATGATTATGACATACGGTTGCTACTTTTCCGAAACTAAATTAATGTCTGAAAGGGAGATCATTTGATCTCCGTCGGTAGATGACCCTTTCTGTAACTCCACAGAATAACATTACCATTATTATAAAGCACTCTACCTCTTTCTCGTCTGCCTTTCAGGTGATTGCTTTTCCTTCATTTTGAGCCTTTGTGAATACGTGTTTGAAAGGTTATTCGCCTGCGTTTGCAAGCTTCCATCATTTCGCGTTTGAACTTGCAGTTCACGGTTGATTCTTCATTTATAATGAGCTAATGATTAAATGTCATTGGCCACAATGAAGGTCACTGTCGCGTTTATTCCGTTCTTCTCGTCAAGATATCTGAATTGAAAGTTTTTTCTCTTCTTTAAGGAAACATAATTAACGTTCTCCCTTTTTTAGCCTTTCTGACTTGTTTAATTAACACTCTAACCAACATGAAAGTAACTCCTGTAATTAAACCGAAAAAGCTAACAAATTTACATTGCAATTTCAGAGTAAATATTCTTCAAAACATGGAAGAAAACACGTTACAAAATAAACATTACAGAAAAGGAACTGAGGTACTGCGGACCGAAGTGTAGGGTTGTGTAACATTTCGTTGATGTGTGATTATACTTTGACAGAAAACCACATACCTTTTATCTAAGAAGTGGCTCTACCGTTGCTGGGGATGGCAATACGAGAAAAAACTGACGTATCTGTGAAGGTAAGGTAATAATCTGTGAACCGTGAAAGGTAAACCAATATTTTCTTAAGTATTGAAACTATTTCTGAAAAATAAAGTTTTGATTTAAAAATTATGTACTGATATAAAGAAATAGGATTCTAGTGTAGTGCAGAATCATAAGAATTAGTACTAATATTTGTCGTTACATGTGTCATCATAATCGTACATGTGTAATTATGTCAATCACATTTTACTTGTGCATTCGTTGGCGAGCTCTTGAGCGATTCATATCGAGCTGCGCGCTCTAACGAGCGAAACATTACTGCGAGTTCAGTTGCATTCGCGGCCAGTGAAGGAAAGATTGTGTCAATGTTAGAAAGCAGCTGTCCCGATACGGGGCAGCTAATTGTTAGTTCTATAAAACTACTTAATTTTCCAACCAGTGAGTCTTGTGAAACGTTTTCAAATCATCAGTGTTCAAGTGGCAGTTTAATGCAAAACAGTGCTCAGGGATTTCAACATCACCTTGTTCAACAAAATGCAAATCTTGTTCAACTCCCGCATCTCGTGTGGACACCGGATGGTCAAATTCCAACAGCGATTCTATATGCAGCCAACAACCAGTTCAAGAAAAGTCAAGCACCCAACAGCAAAAAAAAATCAATGAAGGCCAGAATAAAGTAGGTTCTTCGGAAAGTGAAAACCCAAATCCGGAAACGAACCGGTACACCGGTACCCAAATCCGGCTCACCGGAACCGAACAGGTACAAGTGCGCCCAGCAAGGGGACGAGAACTGCGCAGAGACAAACCCAAATAGTGGTAATCAAACTAGTAAATCAATGAACGAGAGTAAAAGAAAAAATACTGATTTTGAAACTTCTGGCTATGTCAATGTTAATGTTACAACTTATTCAAGATATGCAGTACTAGACAATACAGTAAGTGAAGACCTTCCTTAAAAATAAAAGAGACAGTCTAACAGTCCTAACGGATAAACAAAAAGCGTCAGGTTTAGCCACTAATTTTGAAGCGACATTTACAACCAAATAAACCGGAAATCATGAATCAAAATTGGCAAATTGAAAAGTTTCTCTCTCTTCCATTCAAAACAGTCCCTCAAAATGTAAAATTCATATCTCCATCTCGAAACACGTAAAATAATCTTAAAATTAAATCTAAAGAAATCAGCAGGCCATGATCAAATAACCACGCAGATTCTGAAGGAGCTCCCTCGGACAACAATAGTAGGACTTACAGCAATTTATTATGCAGCTCTAAGACTTAATTACTTTCCGGATAAATGGAAACAAGCTATAATAATCCCAATAAGCAAACCTGGTAAGGACCACAGTTTGCCCTCAAATTATAGACCAATAAGTTTACGGAATAATTTTTATAATATAGGAAACGCATTTCGCCAGCATAAACACACGTTAGCTATTTTCCTTGATGTAAACAAGGCCTTTGATAAAATTTGGCATGCAGGGCTACTATATAAAATGAGAAATTTAGGAATACCCCATTATCTATATGAAATAATTAAATGTTTTCTACAAAATCGTTCTTTCAACGTGAAAGTGAATAATACCTTATCAGATCAAAAAATCACGCCAGCAGGAGTACCGCAAAGGTCACCGCTCACACCAACCCTCTTTAACATTTACGTCGCAGTCTACCCTGAGATGGAAAGAACAGAAATAGCATGTTTCGCTGATGACACAGTTCTGTTTACAACAAACAAAGATGTGGATCAAGGTAGAAAAATTCTACAAAAATCATTAGATTCGTTTATAAATTGGTGCTCAAAATGGCAAATAAAAATAAACCCCACTAAATCACAACCCAAGATATTTACGCTACGAAGACCTAAAATGCCCAACCCACTAAAAATTAAAAATATAGATTTAAAATGGATAAAAAAGGATGAACCTGTGAGATATTTAGGAGTGCTTCTAGACTACAAACTAACGAGGAAATATATTAAAGAAATCGCCAATAAAACATACGTGAAAATAGCAAAACTATATTCACTCATAAATAGCCACTCTAGACTAAGCATAGAATGTGGGATAAGCTTATTCAAATCAATTGTTAGACCATCTCTTACCTACGCTTTCCCTGTATGGGGTCGGGCAGCAAAAAGTAACTTAGAGAAAATTCAAGTAGTGCAAAATAAATTTTTAAGACGCATAATTAAAGCACCATGGTTTGTGTCAAATAAACAAATTCGAAACGAACTGAAAATAGAAAAACTAAAACCTAAATACATACATTAGAAGACTTTCAAAAATTTCAGAATGTCACAATTTGAATATATATATAACATACACAAACACTAAATTAAAAGAACAGTAAGAAAGTAAGAGGGAGCTTCGACTAAATGAACTCCCCGCCTGCCTATGCCCTAACCTAATTATAGTTATGTCATGCAAATCTCTGTATAATCAGTGGATTGAACAGATAGAAAATAAAGTTGTTAAAAAAATTACTTGTGGTACACCTAATTTTAAGGGTCGAAATAGAATGTTTGCTCATGTTTGTAGCTAAGAATGCGTCAACATTTTTAACGGTTCTTTTTTGCCTGTACTCTCTGTTTTGTTTGTAGCATTGGCTGTTACAATAACTATGCAAGTATGTATGTAACTATACAAATATGTCACAGTTAATATCATTAGACCGATGTAGAGCAAATAACTGATTCAGTTAATTTTGTAAACGGAGGCATTAGACGAGTTATTCGGTACGTTATTTGTGATATCGGCCGTGTGTCATAATACCACTTTTTTTATAAGAAACTAGTGGCGCTACAAAATCACATACTTTCTCGCATTATTTCAATTTTTCCCGCTCCGAGACCCTCGTAGAGCTGTTGCCATCACTCACACCACTACGCCACAAAAGTGCCTTACGGGACAACTTGGGCGGAAGCTTAATAATGTAAATGCTCTCTTCATGTAACGTGCACTCAAAAAACAAAATATCCGTTTCAAACTCCCAAAGTCTCGACTACGTTCAAATCGATCAGAGATTATCAATTTTGGAGAAATCGCCTGAACGGTTTAGGCGCTAGTGTTGACCCTGAAGGACGGAGACATACGTTTTGTCTTCAGTGGATTTGTCGGTATCAATGTCCCACAAAACATGGATCCTGGCTAAACAATGAATTAGAAGTTTTTTTCTATATTTAGCAACATGTTTTCGTTACCATGTCCCGGTAATAAGAGTTTTTCTGCCGAAAATTTGCCGTTTTCCGGCATTATATAACTTTCCCTTCTTACGAAGTAAGGGCGAGAAAGTAAAATTACGGACGGAAAATTTTTCGTGGAAAATGAGACTTCACCCGCCATCTTACACGACAACTTATGAGTTTTGATTGTTCGGACGGCTGACTAAAATTCTTACCGGACCCCGATCGTTAACTGGATTTTCATTCTTCTGTTTGATGGTGCTAAGTCAACATAACAGAACCGTAGTTTTGAAAAGTAAATAAATATCCTTAGTTGTAGCAAGAAGGATCAGACTCATTTTTTTATCACTTCCACACGATCGGGGTTTACCACTGAGTCA
Organism: Teleogryllus occipitalis; assembly: GCA_011170035.1. Classification (NCBI taxonomy): domain Eukaryota; kingdom Metazoa; phylum Arthropoda; class Insecta; order Orthoptera; family Gryllidae; genus Teleogryllus; species Teleogryllus occipitalis. The sequence goes on along the minus strand of BLKR01003769.1, from coordinate 76,968 downwards.
TGCCATCAATTTTTTCTCAATAGAGAGGGCCAATAAAGCCTATAGATTGAGTAAAACATTGAGAAGCAATCAGTATTTTGTTTCAGACGCGCACTTATAGAATAGCTGCTTAGTGAAACCCGTCAAAATTTGACGGTGAGATCTGAATAATGTAAAAATACTGTGCCCAGACTATCACTGTCTTCAAGCCAAAATGTTGCATTGTTTGGATCTTCAGGGTAAAACGAAGATATCCTGTGATGCGTAGAGTTCCCAAAATTTTGAACACGTATGGACTATGACCAGGGTACGCACATGACCCACATATTGCAATAATACACCAAATGACACAAAAGGAAGAGCAAATTATTATTCTTGATATTATTTCTAAAGTTTTTTGATGTGTCATCATCTCCTATAAAGAAATTTGATTACTTCTGCATATTGCTCGAAGGTAAACTTATTTTCCCATTTTAGCAACATAGAGTAAACTCGTTTACAGAATTTCTCTCACATGGGAAGTACATAGTAGAACAAAACTGAAATTTCATAGACAATGACCCAACAGAAAACGAAATGACCTCACTTTCACGAAACATACGCTGACTTTCTCTTTCCCTACTCCCAGTCAATGTACTACGTTTGCGTCTTTTGGGGCGCGTGGGCAACGATTTGGAATTCGACATAACCTGTGAACAACTTCACTACTACTGTACAACCGAACAAAACCCACTGTCCGAATGTTCTCTACAAAATACACTAAAAAAGGAAATACATGCAAATTGTCATCACCACAATGCAATTACACTGAAACAAAACCTTGACGAATTGTAAACAAATCTCAACAATGAAAACAAAACATCAAGCAGCGTGGTCTCACATCTATGGACTCATGTATATCGATTTTGAAACTGCCACCCTTTGGAAGAAAACAATTGACTATTGATAAGCGTACTATTAAAGAATGATTTAATTAATTAATTTACATCGTAAATGTTGGTGAATCAACACAAACAATATCTGATAACACATCTAGGGATCACATTCTTTCATTTAAAGGAAAAAATACTACAATCGGTTCAGTAGAAGCTCTAAACAAAGCCAGGGCAGAAATTACCTTGGGCGTTTAAAATATAATAGATTAAATCACATACATTCTAATATGCGAGCGTATACTTTGAAGATCATGAACTTTTCCTTCTTTAATTTTAAAATTCTTGATATTAACATTGTCACCTCTGTAATGCGATCGCTGCAAGGGTTTACAAGATATTGTAACCGTGCATTTAATACAGATGTTGCTGAGTATCAGTACACTTGTTCTCTAAATAATGAGGAACAAAGGTTTCGAGGTATTCTAGTCATGAAAGTTATAATGGTAAACTAAAGTAATTGTAATTGTGTTTCCTCCAGTCGATAAAGACTACAAGGAAATTCCACACTTTCTACAGATGACATTAAACGATTAAATTGATAGAAAAGTTTAAATCCCAAGTGAAATCGTTTCTGCTGCATAACTGTTTCTATACAATTAGAGAATATACTGAGCATCACAAGAAAAGTAACATTAATTTTAACAATGATACATAATGCATTAATTACCATTTGGACTGTATAAATGAGTATAAACAACCTGTAACAAGTATTGTACTACAGCTTCCGGGTCAATGACCCCCATCTCGATCAGGTTTTTCGTCCAGTTTCCCTGATCCTTTGAGCAAATGCTGAGATGGCCCCTTGTTTTGCTTCTGGACATAAATGTAACTTCATTTTCTGTGCACGTCTTCTAGAATTCAGTGGGAAATACAATTATTCAAATTATCGTTTCCATGTTGTCGCGGCAGGAAGTATTATTCCGGAGGACAACATGGATAAGAGCCAAAATTTATTGCTTATTTATCCTTGAAAATAGATTTTATTACATGGGAGTTTTTTGTTTTTTTAAGTAGTATATGTCTTAGTGTAGGGATCACAGAATTTTGAAAATGTGCACACAATTCACTATTCCCCATAGCACGTCATACGCAGTTTGAACTGTTTTTTTGACGTAAAATAAATAAAATAAATTAAAAAAATGCATATAAGTAAATAAGAGAGTGAACGAATTATGTCTGAGTTGTACTTGTCCCCTCCCCCAACGATTTAGAGACAAAAAATGTAGCGATGTTCGTAAACCATAATAAAACAAGTCGAAATCACATGAACATTCCGCACATAGAAAATGGTTTTAAAAATGGAAATAGCTTCATATTGAAACGCAATTTCCAATCGCCAGGTCCTGATCTGTGCGCTATCATACAGACTCACAGACCGATCGAAAAAACACCAAAATCATAATCAATGTGTTCTAAACAACATTTGTTTGCCTTTACACTTTTTTAAGAAACCTTGTTGCGAATATACAGGGATTATTTCTTGCTAACGTTCTCCATTATCATTTTACCCGCCTTTTCTACTGTCTTTATTCCTATATACGTTTAAGAACTTGGAATGTCGTGCTTTTGCGCCATGAGGGGCTATTGTAAGTTCGCGGGTCGTAACATTTAATTCAAGTACTTTTTCAGTATCAATGAAATTGCGCTACTAAACGCGTAGAAAAGTATCGCTGGATCTTGGCCCGGTGTGCAGTTACATGAATGGAGGTCACTTCGAACATATTAGAACATCAGTATGCCAAATAAAATGTACAGGCAATTTTTGTTAACTGGTCAGGACAAGGAACAAATCGACAGAATTCCGCGTGGTTGATGGGAATACTATGGTTTCATTTGAGCGAAAAACTTAACTTCTTTTCTGTACCAGAAATTTAATGCGTATTGTAGTCGTGTAATTTACATTTGAATGTTAATATTTCTTTAAAATGTATTTTTATTTAAAGTCGCATCAACGGCAAGGTTATTAGCGACTGCAACTATGCATGATATACTATAATCAATACAGGATTTTAAATTAAATAAACACACAATTTAATCAAGTATTAGAACAATAATTTATAATTGACAGTGAGGTTTATAAATCATACACTTTTAGTATTTTACATAATTTTAATATTTTTTCCAGAAAAACACAAGAGTATAAAATAGTTTCAAGTTAATATTATTTGTATTTCTTTTACTAAGTAATCAGTTATTTTGTTTCCATTAATCACACAGTAAGAAGGAATTTATTGAAAAATAATTTGTTTTTCGTTTAAAAGTAAACATCCAAGTTAAAACTCTCGTAAACAAATGCTGTGATATGAAACTGTCAATGGATAGGCCGTTTATGGGCGACATCAAATAACTGAAACAGAAATTAAATGTCTACACAACCTCTAGCAATGCTTTTCATTTCCCAGCTGTCGAATACTATGCCACTAGCAATGAAATAAATTAATTTTCATTATGTTTACCTTCCTTTATGCAATATGAGTCGTCACAGAATAGTGAAGTCAGTGAACAGTGACGGAAGTGACGTCAGTGAATTGTGGTGTTTCGCTAAGTAAGAGATCGTCAATAAGGTCATTGATACGTGTAAATTGCCCATGAGTACATTTATTTTGTCCATCATTCGCGTTGTCTGAGGCTACGTTTTCGGTAGGGTTTATATACATTCTTTTCATCTCAATAATCACGAGTGCTGCTGATTTCACATTTAATAAAGGGACCTACGTTGTTTGAAAGCCTAATAACTGTTGTTGGTGTTTATTTATAAAACTTGTAATTTAATGTAATGAAAACTACGAGAGATTCTTGCAATTATGTTGGTTTTCTAAGTTTCAAATCTGTTGGAATTGTGAGAAATACATCGCAAAAATTTTTCTGAAAATCTAATTAGAAATTTCTCACGTTGTGTATAATTTAATATTAATATTCTTATGACATAAATAAATAACCGTGCATTAATTCTACTGCAAGATGTGGTTGATTCATTACGCGGTAAAACATTCGGCAAATTTGGGTTTCCGGGCACCTCATCTGATATGAATAGATAGTTAATTGAACAATTGAACGACGACTAAGGTCAACTTGATTGGATAATATAAAATAAAGAATAAAAATTAAATCTCAAGTAAAGGCAAATTTACGAAAAGGTATTGGAAAGCTATAGAACCTCTGCTTTTTGTATTGTTTTAATGCTCCAAGCGTTACAGGGAATGCATTCCGCATTAAATTAATTTTGTCGAAATTTAAAAAAACAAACGAGGATTTCAATCGCATTCGCACAATCTCTGTTGCTCTATTGCTAGGTGTTCCGTGAAACCGTACACTCATGCACCAATAGCTACGGATTGAATGGAACATCCCGTGCGCGATATTATAAAAAAAAACTATGTAAAATGCTTCAATTCTCTGTTTTCATTGTATGGCACTAATGTACAATGGCCTACCATGTTTCTATTAAAGCTGTTGATCGGAGATTACACGATTTAAGAAATGATAGTCAACCATTTGTTAGGATTACTGTTTTATTTTCGATAGAGTTTTGAAATGTATTACTACCTGTTATTAATGGAGGGTCGCGCTTACATGAAGTTGCAATATACTGAAAAATATCAGGGTATTAGTTACATCTAAGAGGAAACACGAAAGTAAATGCCGGAAGTGCTGTGTTCCCAAATTTTTTTGATGTGCGAAAGGGGAAAATTGAACATAGTATAATTATTTTACCGACGAGATCTCGCGAAAATTTTGAAGAACAAACTTTATATATCAGAGATATGCATCTTTACATCTTAACATACAAAGCATTCTTAATTGTCCTGAAACAAGACCCGGAGATGTGGCTCAGTGCATCAACTGATGTCACTGCAGTGCCTCTGACCGGGCTAGGTTCGAGTCCCGACGGCGGCAGGATTTTCGATCCTTGCTCCCCAGGTAGGTCGAATTCAGTCGCTGTCTGGAGGAGAATTCTATCGGCCGGCTGCTCTGATAGGTAGTTTTCGGTAGTTTCTCCGATCAACACCAGGCGAATGCCGAAGCAGTACCCTAAGAAACGGGCCACTTCTCCCTCTTCTTTGTCTTATCCTCACCCTCATTTATACTAACATGCACTGCTCTACCACACATGCCGGGAGGGGACCGGTCGGGATTTTTTTTTTAAATTTTCATTTATTTGCCATAGATGGTGAGTACATAGCTCAGTTGAAATAACTCTACATATGTTTGATGACTTAATACTAACTTAAATTAAAACTTAAAACTTAAAAACTAATACAAGGGTTGAGGTTACCCATCGGGCTCCTCTAGTCGGGATCTAGATCAGAGAACTTTTTGAGAAAAATGTGAAATGGAAACTTATTTTGTATTCGGGTTCTATGTGATGGGATTTTGCCGAGTCTGTGAACTGCTAATGAAGGGATTTGGGATATGTTTGAGAAGAAGTTGGTGGCTAGATATGTGATGTGATAGTCTATAGTCTCTAGGTCGAATTCGTTATGTAACTGTTTGTTGGGGACATACCAGGGAGCGTTTGAGATAATTCTGAGGAATTGGTTTTGTATTATTTGTAATTTCCTTTGGTTGGTTTTTGCTGCATTTAACCAGATTGGGCAGGCGTATAGTAGCAAGGGTCTTATTATTGTTTTAAATATTAATAATGCTGAATTATATGATAATGGGCTGGATATGTGTATTAATGGCTTTAGTTGTATTAATTTGATTTTGGCTTGATTGATTTTGGCATCTATATGCTGCTTCCAATTGAGTTTTGTGTCCATGTTCAGTCCTAAGTATTTGATTGGGGTATTAAGAGGGAGCCAGTTGATGTGTGTATTGTTTAGCATGAGTGGTCGCGGGGGTGAGTGTGGACGGAGTGTGAAGATCTTGGCGGCCGTTTTGGTTGGGTTGAGTTGGATTTTATATTTTGAAGCCCAGCTGTCTATTAGGTTAAGGTACAATTGAACTTTGTTGCTGCAATCAGTAAGTGAAAGACCGGAGTTATAGAAGGCTGTATCATCCGCGAATTGTGCAATGTGGATGTCGTTAAGTTTGGGAATGTCTGCAACATATAAATTAAATAAAGTAGGTGATAGAGGTGATCCTTGTGGTAGTCCTGCTAAAATTGGTCTTGGGTTGGAATGGTGGTTGTTTACATTTACGGAAAAGGTCCTTTTACTGATGAAACTTTGAATGATGGACTGGATATATTTTGCCTATTTTTTTAAATTTTGTATATGAGACCTTCATGCCACGTCCGATCAAACGCCTGTGATATGTCGATGAAAACTGCTACTGTGTGAATTTTTTTTGAAATGATGAATAAAGATGTTCGGTAATGCGGAGGAGTTGGTGTAGTGTAGAAAGTTTTTCAGTGAATCCGAATTGTTCCTTTGGTATGGCTTTGGTTGCTTGTAAGTGTTCTTTTAGTCTGTTGAGAATTATTTTTTCAAAATTTTTGGATAACGTGGGGAGTAAACTTATAGGTCTGTAGCTACTTGTATCGGCGTGATTTTTGTTCGGTTTGGCAATGGCGATAACTATGGCATGCTTCCAAGATTGTGGAAAATCACCTATTCTAAGACAGGAGTTGTAATTGTTAGTTAAAAATGCTATTGCAGGGGGAGGTAGGTTTTTCACTATTGTATTGTTTATGTTGTCGTGGTCGGGTGCTTTCCTGGAGGGTAATTTTTTAATTATTTTGTTAATTTCGGCTGTATTGGTGAAAGTCGGGGACTTAAAACTTGTTCCGGCTGGGCGGTGCCCCACTGGTGAGAGATACCCGGTTGGGGAAAACCTCGCTTGTCGACGGTAGGTCGGCGCCGGGTCTCACCATCCAGCGGGGGAAGATCACCACCATCTCTCGATGAACAAACATACACTACACTTACGGGACTAATGATCTGAGTAGTTGACGTGCCCGGAATCAGTATCAATCAATCAATCCTGGTGCAAGAGGTAAATTTTAGTAGCAAAAAATTATCAAATAAGTGTTTATTCTTACCAACTGCGCAAAATGGCATTAATTCCCAGAATAACCGATTAAGAGAAGTTCAAGAGACTTGGGTTTACCAATAAATTGATTTTCAATAACAATCAATAAAGCTCAAGGACAGACTTTTTGTAAAGTAGATGTGGATTTATGTAAAAATTGTTTCAGCAATAACATTCAGATATATGAAATGTAACCTGCTGCTCGAGAAAGTGTTTCCACAAAATTATTGGTTATTGCTCTTGGATGTAAAACCGAACACAGTGTACAAATAAGCTTTACTGTAGATTTCATGGAACTATTAACGTAACACATTGCACAATATATTTTCACACTTTGTTTCTACTTTTTCAATTAACCTCTCTAAATATATTCTAGATTCCCTGCAAACAAACTTGAGAGTGCAGTTATTAATGAATAAAAACTTCTTCTGCAAATAATAAAACAAATTGTTGCATACTCTGTGGTTAGAAAAACTAACTGTATATCTGGCTACTTCCACTCTGCTCACTTTCCTCAGAGACAAGGTTGCGAATTTTGTTCGCTCTCACACACCTCTGTTAGAATCCTTCTAAAAGAAGTTTATCTACAATGACAATAATAATTTGTTTTATTGGAATGAACATATGTTGAAACATGTGTTAGTAAGATTGGTCTCAGCTCATCAAAGAATACGCTCGTTTCTTGAGAGAATATTGCTGATGAATTATGCTTTCTTGACCTCATTAATTAATTATATTCGCAATTTGTTGACTAAAGTTTGTTTTGGAAAATAAAATTAGATTTTTCATGCCACGTTTTCTGTGTTCACCGTGACCAAAACTGTATACAATATAATGAGTATCATTTAATAATATAACAGTGCTGTTATGTGTAATTATTAGACCTCGATTTTTAGGACAAATGTCTATTTAGTTCCTTTAGGAGATTTTGGAAAATAATTGCTGATGTTTAAGAATCATGAAAAAATAAATCTACTTAAGCATCTAATAGTGCCTAAAATGCCTTAAAAGGGCGGTTGATGATATTGATTTTGCCTAAAACTGCCTAAAAATGTAATTTTGAAGAATTATCATATTTTCATTACTCATGTTAAAAATGCGATTTACCAAGACGCAAATACTTTCGCAAATTTACCGAAAAACGAATATTCACTGATCGACGAAAACGCAATCGACTACGCGCCGAAATCTCTCACGCAACACATCGAACATCGGGAGCTCTGCAAGTCAATAGAAAGAGAATGTTTGCTGATCCGGTGTCTGAGATCGCTAAGGCAGCAGTGTCGCAGCGATCTCGGACCGAAGGGTTGCGTGTTCGAGTCCCGCCTCGGGCTTGGATGTATTTGTGTTCGTCCTTTCACCCCTTATCATCACCATATCGTTTCAACTTCATAGTTATCTTAACGTTAACACAAATAGAGATCGCTAATAACCTAGATGTTGAGGCGACCTTAAGTTATCAAAAAAAAGTTTCAGGCTCATCTTCGGCAGCACGCACTTCTTAGGCAATAGCACCCATTCCCTGTGCAGCTGCGCAGTTGACATGTTGGGGCTTATCCCCGCAGCGCGTCATCTACTCGGTCCAGGAGAGCAAAGATCTAGGTCAGGCAAAAGTACACTGTCGGAAAGACGAATCTTACAAAATAGGCCCAAGTCTTGAGCCACTAGATCGTAAAAAGGGCCATTTCGAGTTTTCTTCTGTGTGTGTGTGGTTCGAATCTTGATTATATATTGTGCCGTTTGATAATGAAAGTGAATAAAATAATATTCTTGTAGTCACTCTCATAAAAGTAAAAACACTTGACTTTCATGAAAAATAAAAACTCTTAAATTATTCCTTTTGTGATCCGTTTTAGATGTCAGAAACATAACTTTTCATGTCTAATAATTTTTAAATGTCTACTTTAATCATTTTAAAATGTATTTTAAGTGCCTAAAACGTCACTTTTCATACCTAATAGTGGCTAATTTCATAATTTTCTTACCTATTTTAGGTGCCCAAATCATCCCTTTTTTGTGTCTAAAATTTCGAGGTCTAGTAATTATACGTAAATATGAACCAAAACAACCAGAAAATCAACTATCTACAACCGTAGCAATTACGCAACCGCAGTTAACGAGTAAATCGTCGGCACGATCAAATCTTCATTTATTTTTCTGTCCGAACGACCTACAGTCAAGACATAGCTAGAATATTCTTGTTTACGTTTGTTCGCGTGTCGCGCTCTGAAGGCTTTTCTCGTTTGGCGCAGCTCGGCGGTGAGCGCAGAGTAACCTGTAATAGAGAGCGCTGGGAAACGAGCCAAGTGTCGCTGCTTGCTATGGATGATTGCGGATCAATGAACGGGACCGTGTTTGCTTGGTGTATTCCTCCCTCTGTTTCTTCAATGCGAGCATGCACGATAACTCGAACCAGTGTTTTGTTTGTTTGCAAATAATTTGCACCTTGAAGATTTATTGCTTTCAGGATATACATGTGAACTTAAAAGAAATATGTCGCATCAACAGCGAGGTCCTTAGCAATATGTATACTTGTCTTTCACACTTGTCTTTTTTACATTCTTTTACATATTGTTTATTACATTTACATACATAGGTTAATTATTCTTTTTTCTTTACACCCTAATCTGTTTGCGTAAAAGACAAAGTGTTAAACTGTAATGTTAGGTTAAATTTCATTAAAATGAGTAATATTGTTTTACAAAATTGAATGACCCTCCTTTGAAAACTTGTTGAGGCTAGTATAATCTTGAAATATACTTGAATTAGTGTTGGTTGTGGTTCTTGTAATGATAAAAAGGTCGTGCAGATATAGTCTTGTGATACAAATACACTTAAGATTGTGGAGTTTCGTCTATAAGGTAAGTATGGTAACAGAGGTTGTGTGTATTCTGATTCTGGAAAATTCAGTTTGTTCTTTTAAATTGAAATTCGAACTAGTAACAAGCTCACAAAACCTCGGCATAGTTTAGTGGAGGTTGCTAGATTTGAAGTATTACCTTAATTTATTCTATTGTAGAGTCAGTTTATCTGTAACATGCTTCCAAATATCTTGAAAAGAGTTGGCCTCCGATGAATGACTTTTTTTGTCACAGAATATTATTTATATATTTCGGTTTGTGTTATTGTCTATTCTTGAATAGCTTTCACAGCGAATATTCATTTACTCCCATTATTCTACAAATGTATTTTCACCAGACGAGGATATTGTAAATTATGAATGGAGTTGCCACTGTATTGACCAATCAAATGCGTATGATAAATTCGGTCAATTGAATTGAAAAACGTAAATAAATGATCATCAGTTCAATTCTCATAGAAAATTTTATAGAACAAGTAGTTTACTTATGGTCATTCTAAGATAAACTGAAAATCATTTAGAAAAACCACAACCACCACTATTAACTGCAAATAACTGAATTAAATGACCAATTTCATGAAGCTTAGCTGTTACAAACTACGGTAGAGAGATTCCAAAGAAGGAAATAAACAACGACAAATGACATCGAGTGAGACGATCATTAATGTTATTTAGGAAACTTTGAGAAACCCACAAAGTATATTTTTGAGGGCAAACTGTGTAGAGGAAAACAAGTAATTTTATTTTAATTGCGTCAAATTCAGAAAATACCACAAGTTGTACAATGTGTATAATATTGACTTAAATATTTCAATAAAATAAATTATTCAAAGAGGTATAATGTAAAACAATAATTGTATAAACTATAAATTAATATCCGTGTCTGTTTAAATTGGTCCCCAAACCATTTATGGTAGAAAATGATATAAAAATACTCCATAATGCAAAGAATTACAATCATGCTCGTGACCGAAGTCGAACATTTTGTTAAAACGTACGCACATTTTATGTATTGAAGCTTTTCTCTGAAATACTGGATATGGAATGTCCCGAAGTGCAAATATTTGTTGCCGTCGGGATCCGAGCCCGGAGTGATTCCAATTCCTTCATCTTCACCTTCCATGTACATCGTATTTTTTTTCAAATTCTTTTTGCTGTAACTCTGCAGTTGCTTCTCAGTCGCTTTTTCAGCACACGTGCCTCCACTCGCGCGCAGAAGCCATCATATGTACTGTGTCGTGTTTATTCAGTTGCTACTCTTTGCATAGGTAATGCGTTACTCTATATACTCCTGAGGAATAGGGAAATGAATGCAAAGGAACAAGATTATGAATTCTTTCATGTTTTTCCGTGGTGGATTTTCGCCAGTAGCTACTAAAAATTCAATCACAGCCTGGAGGAGAATTACAGCAGCCGGCATATAGTTTTCCATGGCATTTCATATCAGTACCAGGCGAATGCCGGAGCAGTGTCTTAAAAAATGGGCCTTTGATCGCGCGTTATCCTATCCTCTTTCCTTACACACACACACCCACACACACACCCACACTCACACTCACACTCACACTCACACTCACACTGACGCTCACACTCAGGCTCACGCTCACACTCAGGCTCACGCTCACACTCACGCTCACACTCACACTCACGCTCACACTCACACTCACACACGCGTACACACACGCACACACACACGTACACACACGCACACACGCACACATACGCGCACACACACGCAATACACGCACACACACGCACACACACGCACACGCACACACACACGCAATACACACGCACACACACGCACACACACACACACGCACATACACACGCACACACACACACACACGCACGCACACGCGCACACACACACGCACACACACACGCACACACACGCACACACACACACACACGCACGCACACACGCGCACACACACACGCACACACACACGCACGCACGCACGCACGCACACACACACACACACGCACGCACACACACGTACACACACACGCACACACACACGCACACACACACGCGCACTCACACACGCGCACACAAACACGCGCACACATACGCACGCACTCTCTCTCTCTCTCTCTCTCTCTCTCACACACACACACACATACATACACTCATTAGTTACACTACACTTACACTACACTTCACACACACACACACACACACACACTTCAATTTGGATTGTCGAGACCAGTCGCACCAGTCGGAAGCTGAGAAGGCTACTAGGAAGAAGCCAGAGAAGCGAAAAGAGAAGCAACAAGAAAAAACAAGAAAAGCAGTAAGAGTATCAGCAATAGAAACAGTAAGAGTGGCAGTAGGAGAATCCGCCAGAGAAGCAGCAATAAGAATGGTCAGAGATATGGCAATAGAAGCATCAATAGAAGCATTAAGCGAAGCTGCAATAGAATAAACAAGAGAAGCAGATATAGAAGCCGCCAGAGAAGCAGCAAGAGTAACGGCAAGACAAGCCGCTACAGAAACATCAAGAGAAGCAACAAGAGATGCAGCGAAAGAAACAGCTGGAGAAACCGCCAACAAGAGAAGCAGCAATAAATTGATACAGCAATAGAAGCAAGAGAAGTCACCAGAGAGGCAGCAAGAGAAGCATTAAGAGAAGCAATAAGAGAAGCCGTAAGAGAAATAGCAAGAGAAACAGCACGACGAGCAAAAAGAGGAGCGAGAGAATAAACAAGAGAAACATAAATAGAATCCGCCAGAGAAGCAGCAAGAGAAGGACAAGGGAAGCGACAAGAGGGCAGGCGGACTCAGGTGGAACGGCAGGGTCGGGTTGAGCGCAGACGGATAAACTTCAAAATTCGATTTGCGGATTGTATGGCGCGTTGCATTATTAATCAGGTTACTCAGTCAAGAATAGTCGCAGAGCTCCGCTGGAACGGAGAATTTCCATCTCCGCCTGAAACTACATTCTCGAAACACGAAAGTGATATAATTTTTTATGAGCCTTTCTCCCTTTCGCCTTCTTTAACAGCTTCTAATGTGACGTCACCTGGCAGAATAGTATTGGGCCGGAGTTTGTTTTCCATTATGCTCTGTGTGATACTAAGGTGTGCCAAATCAAATTAAATATCCTAAAGAATCCGCTTGCAAAGACGATTTTAAATACAAAAGATCATATTAATTTTCTTTACTGAGAATAAACAAGGCACTGGCGAACGTCTTAGAATATGTTATAAAAATAATTTTATAGCAGTCTCCGATATTTGTTTCGTGTGACAAAAGAGCAACCGAACACTTAATGATTACGATGAAATGCATCTTGAATTTTAAAACTATTACTATAATATTACATACTTTCTCGCATTGTTTCTAAAGTTTTAATTTTTGAAAATTCAGATAGCTCAACGAAAATGAGACTTGCACTATTTTCTTAAGCGTTTCTTGTTCTACTGGTGGAAAAATGTAAGAAAACATTTTGAGCGGTGTTTGTAGATGCATTTCATTAATAAATAGTGTTTTCAAAATAGAATTGTAAATCATTTCCGAACGACCCTCCCATCTTCTCTCGACTTCCTCCTCCGATAGAGATGGAATCTGGGCGAAGCGTAGCGCGTTCCCGCTCAGGTGCAGGGGAAGGGTTGGGATGAAGTGGGGAGCGAGGGTAACGGCGAAGTCAGGGGCGTGGTCGGTGACGAGGGGGAGGTGAGGGCAGGGGCGAGGACGGAGGCGAGCGCGAGCGCGAAGTCAAGGTCGAGGGCGGGCGCGAGGGCGGGCGCGAGGGCGGGCGCGAGGGCGGGCGCGAGGGCGGGCGCGAGGGCGGGCGCGAGGGCGGGCGCGAGGGCGGGCGCGCGGGCGGGCGCGAGGGCGGGCGCGAGGGCGGGCGCGAGGGCGGGCGCGAGGGCGGGCGCGAGGGCGGGCGCGAGGGCGGGCGCGAGGGCGGGCGCGAGGGCGGGCGCGAGGGCGGGCGCGAGGAGGGCGGGCGCGAGGGAGCGGGCGCGAGGGCGGGCGCGAGGGCAGGGCACCGAGGGCAGACGCGCAGGCGGGCGCGAGGGCAGGCGCGAGGGCGGGCGGGGCGGGCGCGAAGGAGCGGAGCGCGAGGGCGGGCGCGAGGGCGGGCGCGAGGGCGGAGCGCGAGGGCGGGCGCGAGGGCGGGCGCGAGGGCGGGCGCGAGGGCGGGCGAACTCTTAAGGCTGGGGCAAGGGAGGAGGGAAGGTTGGGAGCAAGGGAAAAGGCGAAGGCGCGGGCGAGGGTGGTGACGAGGGTGGGGACAGGAATAGGGTCGAGACTGGGGGAAGGGCGGGGCAAAGGTGATGGCAAGGGCGGCGCGTGGCCATCTGAAACTGGAGGCAGCCGGAGGGCAGCGAGGGACATCAGGTGGATGCAGACAGACAGTGGCAGAGACCGACGGCCAGCAGAGGGCGAGGGATTCTTGGCAACAACGGGAGACAATGGACGGCGAGTGGCTGGGAGAGGCTAGGGGTGGGTGGGAACGGGCTGCAGGGGGTGGCGGTGGTGGAAGGAAGTGCACGGAGACGGCGGCGAGCGCGCCGTCGCTTCGGCAAACAGCGGTTAATCGCCTATTTGGGGCGCGCTGCGCTGCGCTGCGGGGCCGGCCGTGGCGCGGCGTGGCGCGGTGGCTGGCGACGGGCGCGAGGGTCCAATGGGACCGCAGTGTACACCTGCCGGAGCGCACGGCGCAGGCGACGCCTTTGATGTGCCGTGTTGACCGTTTTCCCTGGCTTAGCGCTGCGCACCGCTTCTCTCTGCCTTCCCCCGTCGTTCATCATCCTCTGCCTCTTCGCCGGTCGAGTTGCTCGAAAACTGTTTCAAGAGATCCACGACAGAAATTACTTTCGGAACTCCTTTGCTAACCTCTGATTTGTGTGTCTACAAGTGGGTTTGCTAGTTAGAAGTGGTTTAATTGATTTAAGTGGTGAAAAATTGGTTTTAACAACTCTGAGAGTTTGATTAACGTTGTCTTAACGCGTATGTTTGCGTAGTATAAATATCTCAACGGACTTCTTTCAGCTTTTTTTCTCAAATCAAGTTGCAGTTTTTGCTTGTACTTAACATGATTTTAATTTTGGACGTCTATCATATGTATACATGGTAGGCCGTGGCCCCGTAAGGAACTGTGGTGTCAGAACAGACTGACCTCCTACGTATTACTTTTGTTTGCTGAAAACGAAAATTCACACTAAAAGTATTTTCCATGTGTTCTCATTACCTTAACATAAATATTAAATAATCATTATTTTTAATATTTATAATAACAGTAACGTGTTAAAAGCAAATTAAGACATTTAGAAAAGAAAAAAGTTCAGAATATTATCATCGTCAATATCTCTCAGCAAGGCAAAAACAACTTTGATGAGTCAGGGTGCTCTGCACATCAGCTTTACTAGAAATACATTTCAGACTCTAATAATAAGTATTTCTAAGTTTCTTACTTCTTTATTACAGCGTTTTGAGCTAATTTATAATACTTTATGCACGACAACATACATACGTACTATGCGCGCACGTTTTCTTGATCCTCCAGCTCCCTCGTTCTGTCTCAGCCCAGCACATCACTGCCCGGTAGAAAATATGAGCTTCACTCGGTACGTCACGGCTCAGTTTGTAGTGCTGCCCACCTTCTTCTTTTACAATGCGTACTTCTCACTTTTTGCTCTCTCTTTTTAACGACCTCTGCCTACCATGCAGGACCACTACGCTTGTTGTTATTCAATAATGTCTACAGTTATTAATTATTTCTTTAGATGTTTAAAAATTAACTTTCGTTGTTTCTCATTGCAATCTAGACCAAGACGCACTATCACGCTGAGTTTTCTGTCGATGACGTTGACATCAGTGCACTGCTGTGACGGAGACAGAACCCGCCTCTCCTCGCAGCCTCGCTGTGGAGTATGAAGAAAAAGTGCGCTCGTAGTAAACGGTTGATCAATAGATTCTCATAATTATCTTTCTCATACCCTCTACAAGAAACCCTGTTTGTTACAAAAAATTGCTGAATATTTACTATATCCTCGTGGAGTGTCCCAAATATGATACAATCAGATCCAAGTTTTTGACCTTAAACATTTATATTCCTTTTTAATAACTACCCTTCCAACTCAAGGTAATTAACTTCGGAAAAAATACTATCCATCGTCTCTTATTTTAATGTGTATAATAATGCAATAGATCGGAGCAAAAATAGAGTTGTAGCTTTCCGTTAAAATCGCCTTAGTGTCTATAGCAATGTGACGAAAAAAGCTCAGGCAGGCGGAGTTTGCTAGTTTCGGTGAAGGGAATGCATGTTCGCTACATAGTATCTCTTACCATCTAAGCGTGGGAATTCACTAGACCAGGACACCGTTAGCTGGCCGGCAAAGTCCTACAATCGATCCAAAACGCCAAATACATGCATAATGCAATAGGAATGTTTTTTTTAAAGTTTAAAGTTGTTACCACTTTTTCATTCGCATTTTTATTCAATTTTGTCGCTTAACATTTAATGCACGAGTATAAGCCTTTCTTGGGACAAATCAGTCTAACACGCAACACTCACTGTGCTGGATATTCGGATTGATAAGTAATTTTACCAGCTTGTTCAGCATGTTTCAAAAGTCCGAAATAAATTTTCTAATGCGATGAAGCATTGGAAGTAGCGCTTTTGCGAAAAATGGTATTGAGACCTTTCACGACCTGTCGCCTGTTGAAGCGCGGAAATCGCCGCAAGCCGCCGGTTCTATCGCAGTTACTCGTGCGCCGCGCCGCCGCCATCAGCCTGTCTGTCGGCAGCGTGTCGATTGCCTCGGAGGGCATGCAGGGCCACACAAACGGGTGTTTACATGGCAGGTTCGGAAACACGAGAAGGTCAAACACAAGCATGTATAATCCAAGTAAAACAGTGATGGGCCCCTGAAAATGTTATCTCGATACAGGATAAATTCATACACACATACTTTCACTTCAGTTTTGCATTTTAGAAAGTATTTCCCAATAGTGGGGTATAATAAAACGTGTGAAAACGTAGAGTAGAAGAAAGTATCAGCGCCCCGTTTGCAAGTTCGGATTTCTTAAGAATAGCATTGGTTTACGTTATCCTTATAATTTACATCGTTAGAATAGATAAGAACATTTGTACCTGTGCACTTCAAACTAAAAAGAGGCCAACCGATATGGCCTTTGCTATTAGTTGTGAAAGAACAAAGGCGCTTGAAGTATCACATCGATTGATAGACGTCGCATGACGGTCCTGGCGAAATCGATGCAACAGTTCGCCCGCCACGGAGGTCACGTAAGGTGTTGATGCAAAATGCCTAAAAAAACTACTTCTAATACTCCATTACACATCAAAATTCGGATATGTATTTGCACGGGGTTCTACCAGCTGGCGAAGTTTCATGTGAATTCGAGTATCCAGTACGGTAACTGTTGGATGTAAGCTCATGCATTTTTGAGATAGGCGTGCTGGAGGTTTAATTTTCTTCCAAAACTTGCGACGATGCAGGCAGAAAAACAGCGAAATCACAAGTAATTAAACTAGACTAGTATTTCATAATGCCGCTAGAGCGCAGCACTGACCAATCGCCAGATGGACAAGCGTTTTCGCATGGTTCATGAAAACGATACGAATTCTACGAAGATACGACGGCGATTGTCCAAGGCTTTGTTGAAACGCGAACTAGTCGTTGAAAGTGATCGCAGAGTAGTTGTTTTACCTAGTGTCACGAGTTATTACTCGTCATACAAAATGTATACTGTTTGAATGCTGGCACCGCGCAATTGAGAATGATATTCATCTGTGTAATCTAGTACTAATCAGTAGAAATAAGAAAGTACGGGAAGGCACGTGTGGAAAAGAGGAGTCGTGAGAATCATGGATAGGACCGAGAGATCCGGAGTAAATATACCCTGATGAAGGCTTAATAAAAGCTGAAACGTTGGCAATTTAAATTGTTTTTTTACTGACTGAAACTCAAGAAAATTGCATACTAGTAGAAATAAACGCCAAGAAGCTGAAATACAATATTGTTTTGGGGTGTTTAGTGATTGTAACAAGATTCTAACGTATGCTACTTGTATGTGCTGACAACATATTTGTTCCATTCCAGGAAACAGGATCATTTGTTGCTGAATGATTCTATAGGCTACTAAACACATTCATTTTACTACTCCCACAAAGTTCTAAGAAATATATAGTAGCCTTAACAAAGGTTAAGATTGACGAAAAGATCTTTAACAATCACCAATGTATTAATATTGTAACCAATGGAATCTCTAATAACCTCTGTTGTTGATGCAACTTAAAATAAACGAAAAAATCTTTTCTCGTTATCATGGAAAACATGAACACGTAAATACTGTTGTATAAAAATACTACATTTTACATTTATCTGAACTTAAACATGTATCTGCTTTGAAAAATGAACTTAGCTAAGATTTTCAATTTCAGTTTATTTCCCCATTCGTAGAATGTGAGTAAAAGTGTGACACACTCCAAATATAACTCAAGTAACTCCGTTTATTTGTTTTTATTTGTTTGGGAGGTTTATATGCTACATAAGTGATCAATGTCAGTGAACGTCTTCCGCTGCGGAAAGAGAAAGAGTCATTATCATTGCGATTGCATTAAAAGTTCCACACCTTGGCTCCGGGGGATGGACGGAGAGGAGCGGCTGGGGGCTCGTAGGGGAGGAGAGGTAGGAAGGGGGAGCTGAGGGTGGAGAGCGCAGAGGAGTGGAGACGGGTAATATGAGAAAAGGTGAGTCGATTGAGGGTCTCTGGTCTGGGAGGGGTGATTAATTGATTGATTTTTTTCGTGTTTCCGGGCGCGTCAACTGCTTTGGTCATTAGTCCCGTAAGGGTAGTGCATGTTTTTTTGGCAGAAGATGGCGGTGATCTTCCCTCGCTGGATGGCGAGATCCGGCGCCGATCTACCGTCGGCTAGTGGGGTTTCCCCCTGACCATGACTCTCCCACCAGCGGGACACCGCCCCAGGCGGGACAAGCTCTAAGCTCCCGACCGGTCTCCCGGAATATGTGGTAGTGTAGAGCATGTAAGTGTAAGTGTGTGTAAGGGGAGAGGATAGGACAAGGAAGAGAAAGGACAGATCGCGCGCGGTCCGTGGCCCGTTTGTTAGGGTACTGCTCCGGCATTCACCTGGTGTTGACGGGAAAAACCTCCGGTCACTAGAATTCTCCAGACAGCGACTGAATTAGACCTAGCTGAAAAGCTAGTGTCAAAAATACTGCCGCCGTCAGGGCTCGAACCTAGGACCTTCCAGTCAGAGACGCTGCAGTTACATCAGTTGATGCACTGAGCTACCGCTCCCGGTCGGGGCGGGGCCGATCGGGAGGAGGGGAGAGGTTCCGATCGGGGAGGCGCAGTTCGGAAAAGATGGACGGTGTGGGAGGTAGAGCCGGTGGAGACTGGGAGGGTGTGGAAGTGATAGAAGTAGGGAGAGCGGAAATGGGGAAGTATTGTTGGGTTGGGACGAGAGTGGATTGAAGCAAGGCGGGGCGAAGCAGGGGCAGAAGAACTATTCGAGGAAGCGTGGATCGGGAAGATGTGGTCAATGTGAGACGCAGATTCCAGAGGGTCAGATGGCGTCGGAGGGCATGGAGAGGGACGAATTGGGGAGGTGAGGGTGGAGGGCACACCGAGGCAGGGCGCGTCGGGGGCGGGGCTTGCGAGGAGGCGGCGCAGGACCCTGAGCCTCAGGCGTCGCCCGTGGAAAAGCTTCGTTAGTCGGCGCGCGCCGTCGCCCCTCCCACCCGCTGGCCTCCGTAGCGTGCCATCGGCCTCCCAAGAAGCCGGAGATTCTCTGCAGAGCCCAGAACGCGGTCCGTCACTGGAATCGACTAGTAGACGCGTGAGGGTATGGGCTCGAGAAGCGTAAATTGGGATGTGAGTAGGGTTTCGGGGAGCTAGAGGCGTTTTTGGGGGCAAGTTTGAGGAAGCAAGAACGGTAGTAGCTTACACGATACTTTGGTGAGTACTCGTAGATAAGTGTCGGATGAGTTGCATTAAGTGAATATGTGGATTGGATGAGTGCCAAGTGACCTGCGTCCTAAGACCGGAAGAAGTGGCTCAGGGCATCAACTGATGTCTATGCAGTGACTCTGATCGGGAGGTTTTAGGTCAGAGTCCCGACGGTGACAGGATTTTCGACTCTAGCTTTTCAGCTAGGTCGAATTCTGGCTTCCAGTTGCTGACTGGAGGAGAATTCTAGCGACCGGCGGCTCTGATCAGTATTTTTCCGTGGTTTCTCCGATACGTACCAGGTGAATGGCGCAGCAGTACTCTAACAAACGGGCCACGGAGCGTGTGCGATCTTTCCTTCTTCTTCCCTGTTCTATCCTCACCCCTTACACACACATTTACACTAACATGCACTACACTACCACACATGCCAGGAGACCGTACGGGAGTTTAGAGCTTGTCCGACCTAGGACGGTGCACAGCTGGTGGGAGATACCTGGTTAGGGAAAGCGTCGACGGAAGGTCAGCGCCGGTTTTCGCTATTCAATGGTAAAAGATCGCCGCCAACTCCCAAGAAAAAAAATGCACTACATTTATGAGAATAATGACCTTAGCAGTTGACGCCTGGAGTCACTAATCATTCAATCATCAATCATTCAATCAACAACGTGTCAGTAAAAACTAATCTCTAACGGAATCACTAACAATCAATCATCAATCATTCAATCAACAACGTATCTGTAAAAACGAATCTCTAAAGGAATCACAAACAATCAACCATCAATCATTCAATCAACAACGTATCAGTGAAAACTAATCTCTAACGGAATCACTAACAATCAATCATCAATCATTCAATCAACAACGTATCAGTAAAAACTAATCTCTGACGGAATCACTAATCAATCAGTCAATCCTCATCGCGTCCTAGGACAACCTAAGCGAAGGGGGTACGTTTCTCGGAGGTCGGCCGGCGGAAGTGCTGGGAGGTCGAGTGGAAGGTGGAAGCGCAGCGAAGCGAAGCGAGGGGTGGGTGGGCGGGTTCCGCGCCTGCCAATTAAAGCGAGGAGCTGCGCGTCCGCGAACAATCTGTCGGAGCCGCGCAGCGCTGCGCCTAAGCGGATCTCGCAGCCTCCCCGCGCAGCTCGAGAACTGCGCCTCCTGGAGCCACGTCCCTCGGGACGGCGAGCGCCACTCCGCTCAATTATGAGGGGTTTTGTAATATCCGCAGACACGACTTGAAAACTCGGGCAGTGTTTTAGGACTGCAGTAGCCGTTGGGACGAAAACACCGTGAAAATACGCGGCGGCTGCCTGCGTTATGAGAAAATTAATTAGAAAAATAGAAGTGCCACGTAAATTTTTCAGAGAAAATCTCAAACTAAACCACCTAACATAAAATCTTAAAGGTGGTACAAACGTTGTATTCACAAGTAGATTTTTGTTGAATTCTATAAGTAGTCGCAGTTTAAAAGAAATAACGTTAAATATTTTTCAAAATTTAGAATACATTACTAGAATGATGTAAATGTCTTAAAATACAATACACTACTCTTTGTGACTATTTAAGTGATCTATCAGATTATATTTGTTTTTGTTTCATGTATGTTCTACATATTTGGAATATCCTATCTAGTCTTGTACGCGTCGATGAAGTCTTCAGGATGGAGAGAATTGCCCCTGATGAGCTGAAAAAGTTTCCTTCGTGTTGGTACATTCAGTCACTCTTTCTTTTATAATAACTCTCGAGATACTCCGTCTGAAAACTCTTACAAGGAATTGCAGTCCTCAGTGGTGTAATTTTTTTAAAGCTATTCTTTTTCGTGAATTTACTACATCCGATGTGGGGTGTTCACTATAACCGAATCTGCAGTATTTTGTTGTATTGGATGTGAATCGGGGCCAGTTGTTTTGGTTCACAATAACCGAATGTTCACTTTATCCGAATTCAGTATATCCAGAGGCGACTGTATTTTTTTTGTAATTTTTAATTTCAACAAAATATATTTTTTGATGTGTTCAAGATCGGTTCTGAATAAAACAAACAAACGGGTATAATTACATCAACAAGGAAACTTTGTTTCTGAAGACAGAGGGCATTGCCATTTGTAACAGGAAAAACATAAGTCCTAATATCGTTATTGCGTGACTCCAAAGTGATTCAGTTTTCGGGAAATTCCAGAAAGAAAGATCATATCAAAATACCTAAACAAATAAATCGAGAGAGACAACTTTCAAAGCTAAATTATTTTGTGGCTATTTTTACATTTTTGCATCGTTTGAAAAGTATGGACAATGTAAGCAGTAAGGTTATAAAAGAGTTTCTAAGCTTCTGAACCTTGTGACATTAAATGAAAAATGCTGAATGCTTTCTCCAGGTGTACCAATCAGATATTGCGCTATCGTGTAAACGGCACTGCTGAGACAGTTGCTGTAAGAATCTACAATGAACAAAATGGTCCTTATGATGTCTCTCAATGCGGTTGAGTAAATTGTGTTAAAACGGGATTCATTCGAAAATACAACCTGTCAGTATTCGACGCTCGACGTTTTGTTGCTCCCAGTAGTATGAGGCGACCATAGATTGCTGGCAAATGTAACCTCTGATCACACCACAACCGCAGATAATCACGCGGAAGCTAAAACGCGACCTCCCAAATGGGGAGAGTTATGCTTGAATGAATGATTGACACTTTCCAAAGCTGGTGCCATTAAAATCGGAAGCGATCAAAACGATTGCTTTATGGTTATTTTAAAAGTTATAAACCAATTTTAAAGTCTCCAAAAATGCGTTGTAAAAGGAGAGGAGGTGTAAAGGATAAGGAAGGAAAGTGAGTGCGCTGTTTGTAGCTCGATTTATAGAGTTTTGCTTCGGAACGCTTTCGCCTGGTATTGATCGGAAAAAATCTGGGAAACTACAATTAGCCTATGCCGTCCGATCGCGGACCGTTCCTTGCCGACCGATCACGCGCCGCTCCACCCGACTTCACCCCCTCCTCCCGTTGAGGGGCGGTCTTCCGATTGGCTGGCTGTCTCAGCCAATCGTGATCGACCCCCAGGCCTATATAATTCCAAACGCTGACTACTCTAGCGCCCAAAGAGGCTTGATGTGTTAGTTTTAAGTTAGAATTAAGTTTAGATTTAATTAGTCTTTTTAAGATAGCCCTCCCAGATCTCCACAAGCAGTAATGCTGAAGAAAATGTATCCTAAGATCTTGAATAAATTCCCGCCT
The DNA here is from genome assembly GCA_011170035.1 of Teleogryllus occipitalis. Classification (NCBI taxonomy): domain Eukaryota; kingdom Metazoa; phylum Arthropoda; class Insecta; order Orthoptera; family Gryllidae; genus Teleogryllus; species Teleogryllus occipitalis. The sequence goes on along the minus strand of BLKR01003769.1, from coordinate 54,037 downwards.
CTCCAGGGTAACTGGAGGAAAAAAAAACAACTCTAGGGCAGACTAGCCCTGAGGAAGACCACGAAAAGATGGTCGAAACGTCGGCAACACAGCCTTCGACGCGGCGTCACCCTGACAGCCAAGATCATTCACAACTACAATTAGAGTAGCCGGCCGCTAGAATTCTTCTCAAGAAAGCGCTTGATTTCGACGTAGATACGAGTACATGGCCATTATCGAAATTTCGCAACCATCGTCCTTGGGATCTCCCACTATGAGACATGTTAGCGACTGTTGTCACTGATTTCTATTAAATGCGAAAAAACTTATGATACGGAAGTGGAACTCTAGGACCTCCCGGTCAGAGGGCAGTGACCTCAGTTCAGCCACCCTCTCCCGGTCCCCCGAAGTGAAGGCGCGAGAGGCCTCGCCAGGGCCTTTCAACTCCCATATAACGTGGTGAAGACCATTACAGTGGCGCGCTCTCCTCTATCGGCTTCTTACAGGAACTAAAATACCAACTGCTGCCAACGATACTTAAAATGTGCGTGGCTGCTGCGTGGGTTCCCGAGACGCAAGCAGCCGCGTAATGTTATAAAAGATAGCGTCGGTATTCGCGATTTCTTCAGCGGTCTCTTATATAGCGGTGACACATCAAAATTGGCTAAAGTGTGATAAATGCGAAAAGTATCTTCTAAATGTTCAATTATTCATAATTATATATGATGAATAATTGAACATTTAGAAGATACGTTTCGATACCTTATCACACTTTAGCCAATTTTTATGTGTGAAAGTTCGCCAGCCTAACCTGGAGCTGCATCCTGTGACACTAGCGCCTTCTGTAGTATTATACCCGCACGTTTACTTGAGCCCTCATTTCGCAAGATAAGAGGGGAGTGAGGGTTTCGAATATTTTGTTGACAGGACTATTATATGAATTAGATGCAAAATAGTTTCTATTACCCGGGAGCAAACATTTCTGGTCATCAGAAGTTGTCCACAAAACTTGTTTCTATCACTTATTCTGAATTCAACTAATGTTAGCAAAGGAGTGGCGGTAGGTATGTCGGGGCTTGCACGCTCGATTGATTGATTTTTTCGTGTTTCCGGGCGCGTCAACTACTTTGTCATTAGCACGCTCGAGCTTTGTCTGCGGTTTCGCCGGAGAGTCGCGAGGCCCTGGGCGTCGGAAGAGGAAGGACAGATCGGCGCGTCGGCGGGCCTCGCTTCGGCCGCCTGCGCTGACTGGCCGAGCGCCGGCCGAGGAGCCCGTGGACGGGTGGGGGAGGGGGGAGGGGCGGCACATCGACCAGGGCGCGCGTGACGTCAGCCGCGTTATTAACTCGGGCTGTTTATGCGCCCTTAAGCGACGCTCGGCTTCCGTCAATGAGGCAGCGGGTCGCGAAGGCCGTCCCCCCCCACCCCCACCCCCATCGCACCCCTCCCCACGCGGCGCTGATTCGGCTGTACGTGACGCAAAAGAACGGTCCGTCTAACGGAAAAGAAATCTGAGAGTTGCGTTTTGTCTCCATCGTTCAGACTGCAAAATTGCGACGTATTATATTCCGAGAATCATATTTATGTATTCGTTCTTTACAACCAGGAGCTGAGCGGCAGTACGTGAAACTTGGTCTAAAGCAAAAAAAATCGAGAGGCAACTTTTCTTCGCTATTGGAGTTGAAAAAATATGGCAATTTCATGTTTCATAACGAAATTAATTACTGTGTTCGAGGTAATCGTGGTACGAACAAATATTTCATAGTAAGTTTTTGCGAAATGTTTTCTTGGTATCGGTATCGGGAGCGGCGGTTCAGTGCCTCAACTGTTGTCACTGCAGTGCCTCTGACGGGGAGGTTCGAGGTTCGTTCTTCCTAGACTAGCTTGTCAGCTAGGTCGAATGCAGTTACTGTTTGGAGGAGAATTCTAGCGGCCGGCTTCTCTGATCGGTAGTTTTCTGTGATTTCTCCAATCAACACCAGGCGAATGCCGGAGCAGTACCTTCACAAACGGGCCACGGACCGCCCGTGATCTTTCCTCCCTCTTCCTTGTCCTATCCGCACCCCGTACTTACACACACTTACACTAACATGCACTTCATGCCGGGAGAACGGTCGGGGACTTAGAACTTGTCTCGGCTGGGGCGGTGCTGGTGGGCGATACTTGGTTAGAGGAAACCCCGCTAGTTGACGGTAGGTCGGCGCCGGATCTCACCACCCAGCGGGGGAAGATCACCGCCACATTCCGATGAAAGCATGCACTACACTTATGGGACTAATGACCTCAGTAGTTGACGCCCCCGGAATCACTAACATTCAATCAATCAATCGTTCAAAGTGAAAAATTGGCACGGATTACATTCCAAGAATCATATTTATGTATTCGTTCTTTACTGCCGGGAGCTGAAGGGACTTTTCCTGAAACTCGGACTAAAGACAAAAAATCGAGAGGCAATGTTGTTTTGCTATTCGGAAAATATGGCAATTTCATGTTTCATGACGAAATTAATTTTTGTGTTCTTCTTGGTAATCGTAATCTCTCCACTATGCACAAATATTTCAAAGAAAGCTTTTGCGAAATGTGTTCTTGATATCGGTTATATATGGAACTCTCATTTCTAATCTACCAGCAGAAATATATCCTGCACATAATACCTACCTTTTTCCCTTGTCATGTGCAATCACGTATATAAAAGTTGGTACCAGACAATTCGGAATTACAATTTTTTCCAATAAATATATTTCTATTCAAACACTAAGGGCTACAAATATCACGGTTCAAATCGGTTCCAGTCGAGTCCAGTTATAATTAACATCGTGGGCTAACATTATTGATTCCCTATATCAGAGGCTCACTAAATCCGATGTCAAAATTAAATAGAATTTCCGCACAATAATAAAATTGATTTACGTACAGATAGAGTAAAACAGCATCACCTGAAAATTTAAATTTTCTTGTTATCGTGACACTGAATTTATTTCAATTGTTTTTTGATAATTTTTCTTTAGTAATTTTTCTAAATCCTTCTCCAGAATTCTGCTGTATCGATACTTTATTCTGCATTGTTCACTATCTCTAAGTATCATCATGCAGTCTTGGCACCTTTCAATGCCTCTTGCACTGCTGGAAGAGTCATACTCTCCGAAGGTCCTTTTACTCGACTAACAACACACGAAATCCGATAGCGGCATGGCGCAACCGGCTAATGAATCCGATCGCTGAATGAAACACTGCGGCTCTGCTACCTCCACCTCAGGTACAACTTCTTGAATTATGACCTTTGGCTGACAGTATTGTTTTCAAGCTGCCTAGAATTCGAATTTGTGCCACTGAGACAATATTTTTTTCCCAGGAGGGAATTAATTTCCAGGACGTATTTCCTGGAAATTAATTCCAAAGAGATTTTCTTGGATAAATTTCCTACTATAGCCGAGCTTCAGAGTTCACTATAACCGATAATATTCTTGTGCTTAATTGCAATGTAAGTGAAACGGGACCAGTGACTTAGATTCACTATAACAGAGTTTTCAGTAAATTCGAGCTCACTATAACCCGAGTCGACTGTATATCGTGCCCTGATTAATGTTGTCCCTCATCTGAGCCCCAGATAGTGGCTGCATTGTCAGCCACGTGTCTTTTCGCGACATGTGATTTTCACTGTATTTCATTGCCTCATCTCTCCGCCCATTCTCCTCCTTTCGACCATTCTCCTTTGATAGCATCTCATCATATTTTGCATTCGTACCAGCCCTTTCTTGCCCCTCCTCAACCTCCTCCATGCTGGTGAGTCACTGATTATTTCGTCTTTCCGAAGATGTCAAACACTTTGCTCGTTAGTCTCGTGAGTATTTTGCAGCCGGAAGGTGGCGGGGTTCCTCCCCTTACGCAATATGAGATCAGGCGCCATTTTACTTGACGAATGTACTGGAGGGAATTCGCTCTCAAAGTATCTCCTTCACCCCTACACTTCTGGGTGGTCTACCGACACGTGTGATAATGTAGTACATGCAAGTGTGTGAGTATAATGGAAGAAAATCAGAGAAGAGACGTTATCGCGCAGTCTTTTTCCCGTTTGTTGATGTACTGGTCAGGAGAAACCTCAGTAAATTACCAATAAACGCTGTTGGCCGGTAGAATTCTCTTTCACACGGGAGCTGAATTCGACCTAGCTTTCTAGCTGGTGTCGAAAACCCGCCAACGTCAGGATTTGGATTCTAGTGTCTCCCGGTAGAAATACTGCAATGGCAACAGTTGAACTGATCCACCTTGTCCACCCACGCTCGCCTTTTGCGTCAAGGCTGCCCCACACATTCTTTATTCGACGAGTAGCGATCAGTCGCTTGCCAAATCCCAAGTAGTGTGGATGAGTTGCTTACTATTTGCAGAATGAAGAACATTCGGTCCTCGTCCTACATACCGCATGTCCGTTTTTTGGACACATCAGAGAGGAACAGCTAGGTCGAATTCAGCTGCTGTCTGGAGGAGAATTCTAGCGGCTGGCTGCTCTGATCGGTAGTTTTCCGTGGTTTCTCCGATCAACACCAGGCGAATGCCGGAGCAGTACCCTAACAAACGGGCCACGGACCGCGCGCGATCTGTCCTTCCTCTTCCTTGTCCTATCCTCTCCCCCTCACACACACACACACTTACACTAACATGCACTACACTACCACATATTCCGGGAGACCGGTCGGGAGCTTAGATCTTGTCCCGGCTGGGGCGGTGCCCCGCTGGTGGGAGAGTCCTGGTTAGAGAGAAGCCCCACTAGCCGACGGTACGTCGGCGCCGGATCTCGCCAACCAGCGGGGGAAGATCACAGCCATCTCCCGAGAAAAAACATGCACTACACTAACGGGACTAATGACCGAAGTAGACGCGCCCGGAAACACGAAAAAATCAATCAATCAATCAGACAGGGAATTACGAAGAGTTTGCGCTGCTTCGCCGAAAGGCGGCTCCTCACATTCCGTATTTGACGAGTAGCGAGCGACCATTCGCCGAATCCCAAATTGTGTGGATTGCTCGCTCTCCTACCGCGTGTCGGTCTTTTGGTCAAATCGAAGGAAGCGAACGTTCGTCGAACAGATTAGCTGTTCGGGATTGGGTAAGCAGCAGTTTGCTTTTCGGTGAATACCGAATGTGTGGAGCTGCCTTTACAAACAGAGGAGCTCGTTGCGCATTGGCCCTCTGCAGAGCGTGGTGAGTGGGGAGGGCCCCCCAGTTTCCACTGGCGCACGTGCACACATTGCGGACAGTGCGAACCCCACGTGGTCTAGAGCACGACATGAACCTTGCTTCATCAGGGGGGACAAGTTCCCGGGATGGAAACCTATGACTTTTCGCCTTTATCCACATTCCCGACGCACACGTTCGCCGACGGGCTGATGTCCGGATACAACCGGAACTCAGTTTACCGTCACGGCAACTTCTCCATACAATGCCTGGGTAGGGGCCGCCCTGATAGCCCAGAGCTCCTAGCTATCTAGACGAGAGCCGGAGTCGAGACAATGCGCCACTCACGTGCGTCAGGAACAAATTCCCTCCTCTTTGCTCAGAGTATCGGGCCACTGCCGCGACGAATCCGAGAGCCCAACTGGGGGCCACCTGAACTAAGTTCCAGGCGGCTCGGAGTCCCCATCTCGCCTACATCTTTAGGCTATCGACGCGGGTACCGCCGGAACCTGGGCAACCTGACGGGTGATATCAGTTTTCCCAGCGGACTTCATCAAAGCATCCTCCACCCAATCCTGTCCAAAGGTCGACGCACCGTAGACCCAACGGACGCACCCGACTAACAGGAGCTTAACATCGCCTTCTCAAACTGCCTGCACTTTCAGGCTAACGACGTGAGCGACACCGCGAGACTCAGAGTCCGGGTGGTCGAGTACGACACTCCACCAGAAACCACGACAACCAACATCGTGATTCCCTCCTGCGGGATAAATTGGGGACACGCGTGTGCCGATGGCGCTGCGCCGCGCCGCAGCGCGTGTTTGCGCGTCGCCATGTGTTTCGCCGCCCCCGCGCCGTCGCCGCCGCCGAAGCGCCCGTCGAATTGAATTCCGCTTTTGACGAGGAGCTGCAGCTGCCGCGGCGCCCATCTGCCCCGCGCGGCGCTGGCCCAGCTGCGCCGCCGCCGCCGCCGCCGCCTCTCCACCCTCGCTCGCTGGTCGCTCCGCGCCCGGCACTGCCTCCGTTCTTGCTCCCACCACTGCCCAACCCCGCCCGGCGGCGGCGGCGGTGGGGGCGGTGGCGGCGGCGGTGACGGCGTTGACTGCGGTGGCGGTGGCGGCGGCAGCGATAGTGGAGGAGGCGATGGCGGCGTTGGTGGCGCTGGCGGTGGCGGAGGCTGTGGCGACGGTAGAACGGTGGCGATGGTGCGCCACCTCCCGCAAAGCTCCTTCCGAAATACCCCTTTACTGACCTCACTTCTACCACCAACCCCATTTCCTCTTCATCCCCACAACGTCTTCGACCCCTCCCTTCCAACTTGTCATGCTTTCTTTTCCATCTCTCTCTCTCTCTCTCTCTCTCTCTCTCTGCTCCCTCCGCTCCCTCCCTCGTCGCCATTCCCGTTCATCTCTAACCACTCTCGTCGGCCCATTTGTCTCCGTCACCCGTTCGTTCCCGACTCTTTGCACCCTCTCTTACAACCGAGTGCTCTTCTAAGTCTGCTCCAAACATTCGGCATGCGACGCGCAGTGAGCTACTGCTCGTCCAATCCCGAACAGCCGACGTTTCGGCGAATGTTCTCTTTCTTCGATGTGACCAAACGACCGACCTGTGGAAGGGTGAGCACCGAATGTTCGTCGCTCGGCAAATAGCGAGCGACCTATCCACACAACTCGGGATTCCGCGAATGGTCGCTCGCTACTCGCCAAATACCGAATGTGAGGAGCCGCCCTTTAGGCGAAGCAGCGCAGATCCTTTACTTAACCTCCTTTTCTTTCCACCCTTTTCCGCCAGTCTTTGTCCTCTGTTTAACGTGCACGCTGCATCTTTCTTTTTCGTCCCAGATAAATAAACAGACTGACGTCTCCTTGCCGTTGCTGCTTCCACCAACGTTTTCCTCGATTCTTCTCTGCTCATTCATTCTCAAGCATCTCTGTTCTCGGCGAGCCTGCATCGCGCCATTCTTCTCGCGGCGACCACCTCCCCCGCCGCCCCAGCCGCCCCCGCCGCTCGCGCGTGGATTGATGCCACTTCCAAACTGGGGAGACGAGCTAAACGAGTTTGCCGCTGCGCTGGCCCGCCCTGCTCCAGCGCTGCCATCGCGGCCGCGCACGCGACGCATTCAGAGCTGCTCATCTGTGCAAATAACGGCCTCCTCCTGCGCAGGCCGACGCCACACGCCTGTTGGATTGCACACTGTAATACGCAATCATATGACTCGCCTACAAGTTACGCTTTTATAGGCTGTTGTTGCTTTATTATTATTATTATTATTATTATTATTATTATTATTATTATTATTATTATTATTATTATTATTATTATTATTATTATCACTATTATTATTATTATCACTATTATTATTATTATTATTATTATTATTATTATCACTATTATTATTATTATCACTATTATTATTATTATCATCACTATTATTATTATTATTATTATCATCACTATTATTATCATTATCATCACTATTATTATCATTATCATCACTATTATTATTATTATCATCACTATTATTATTATTATCATCATTATTATTATTATTATCACTATTATTATCATTATCATCATTATTATTATCACTATTATTATCACTATTATTATTATTATTATTATTATTATTATTATTATTATTATTATTATTATTATTATTATTATTATTATTATTATGCCTCTGGGATGGCTCATGAGCAGCGTACTAATTTTCCGTGCTGTGGTCCCCGTGTTCGATTCCCGGTCGAGGCAAAATATAGTTGTAGATTTCCCTTAAAATCGTCCTAGTGTATGTAGCTGCGTGACGAAGAAAAAGCTCAATCCGACGGATCTTGCTAGTTACGGAGAAGAGAATACGTTATGTTAGCCTCATGTCACTCTTATTCCATGCATGAGAATTTAACTAGGCCCAGGCAGGGGGGACACCAGTAGCTGGCCGGCGAAGTCGCACTACCGACCCAAAACGCCGAATACGTACATTATTATTTTATTTTCTCACAGCTTTCTGGTACATTTCTCAAGTGGCACACGGATATTTCGATCAAAGCATGACAACTTGCGTGATAATTACACAATTATAAAATAATAAATAAAAATATTATAACAAAACATTACAAATTAAGCTTTACAAATTTAAGTATTTATTATTAAATTAATGTTTCTATAATTTAGAATTTAAAAACCCTCGCTATCTCCCAGAAATCTTGTGACTAATGAGTATGTGCTCAGTATAACTGTCTTCAGAAGGTTGATAATGGTGGTCGTCTCGATGTTCAGTTTTCCTAGGGAGTGCCGTAGTCTTCGGAATCACGCCTGTTGCGGAGAGTACCATTAGTATGGTTTCCACTTCCAAGAAGCGCCACTGATCCTTCACAACTCGTGCTAGATCCCTGTACTTCTGAATCTTCTTTTCGTATGCTATTGTGAGGTTTCCAGTACCGATAACTGCAATATTGATAAACTATTATTATTATTATTATTATTATTATTATTATTATTATTATTATTATTATTATTATTATTATTATTATATTATTATTATTATTATTTATTATTTATTATTATTTATTATATTATTATATTATTATTATATTATTTTGTTATTATTATAATTATTATTATTATTTTTTGTTATTATTATTATTATATTATTATTATTATTATTATTATTATTATTATTATTGACCTAGAACATGTTAAATAATTCCGTATGATTGTTTTATGGATTTGACAAATTAACATGAATCAAAATCAAATTGTCCTAATAAAGCTTATGATTTTGCAACCTACTACCTGCGTGCCTCACATTAGTTCCTTATGGTAGATGTAAGAAACCACCACTCGATTAGGCATCTCGCAAGAGTTGACAGCGCGTGACGTGCGTAGAAGGGTTATATTTGGATTTTCGTGTGTTGCTCACAGAGGTGTAGCTCCGCAGACCCATAGTTAATTCGTGCACGAGATAAATAATTCACTATTCCATAGTATTGATTGATTGATTTCGTGTTTCCGGGAGCTTCAACTGCTTTGGTCATTAGTCCCGTTAGTACAGTGCATGTTTTTTCGGGAGATGGCGGTGATTTCCCCCGCTGAATGGCAAGATCCGGCGCCGACCTACAGTCGGCTAGTGGGGTTCCCCCTAACCAGGACTCTACCACCAGCGGGGCACCGCCCCAGCCGGGACAAGCTATAAGCTCCCTACCGGTCTCCCGGAATATGTGGTAATGTAGTGCATGTTAGTGTTTGTGTAAGGGGTGAGGATAGGACAAGGAACAGGAAGGACAGATCGCGCGCGGTCCGTGGCCCGTTTATTGGGTACTGCTCGGGCATTCGCCTGGCGTTGATCAGAAAAACCACGGAAAACTACCGATCAGAGCAGCCGGCCGCTAGAATCCTCCTCCAGACAGCGACTGAATTCGACCTAGCTGAAAAGCTAGTGTCGAAAATCCTACCGCCGTCAGGACTCGAACCTAGGACTTCCCGGTCAGAGGCACTGCAGTGATATCAGTTGATGCACTGAGCTACCGCTCCCGGTCTATTCCATAGTGGATATAAACATTTTTATATTATAATTTTTTTACTATATTTTATAAATGATTTATAAAATTGTAACATGTGATTATAAAGATTTAAAATGCTAAATAGTATTTATATAATTGTCACCTTTCCCATCATCTTGTTGGACGCACTTACGATCGGAGAATATGTTCCGCAGACGTAAAGCTATCCAAATTGTGACCATGTTACTGAGTAACAACGTATTTTAATTGGTTCTTTGAACTAGTTTAATTATTTAATAGTATTTGTTTCTTTGAGATATTTTTACGATTTCTCGACCGGTGTCCCCCACATTCGAAACCTAATTAAGATCCAGAAATGGCACGAAGTCTAGGGAATTAAGACACGGATATTCCAAATCTCGTTCTCCCAGTTGATGTGAGTGAGGTTTATTTTGCTTTATTTAAATTATTTTCTTAAATATTCTTTCAATTTTGTTTAACAGTCTATTATTTTTAGAGTTTTGATTGCTTCCTTAATGTTTTCGAATAAATTTGTTTTTAGTTTCAAAATTAGACGTTCTATTTTCAAATCGCATTGCCGGAAATAAATGGGATGTTTTTATATTATAATTTAAACGTAGATTTGTAAAAACCTGCAAAAAATCAAAAATCAAAAGAAGGAGAAATCTTTCAATCACATAAGGAGATGTAAATTTCGAATGAATTATGTTATCTGTATTCTTCTAATTGATAGTGTTTTTTTAATTCTAAAAAGATCTAATAATTACAGTGTAATACGATCCTATATTTTTTCTAGGCCTAGGAAAAAATTGCGCCGTGGGCCTACGTTAAGCATAATCCAGCGCTAGATGTGAAACGTTTTCATTTTTCTTCGAATGATATAATTTATTAAACATTTAATAAAAACATGCAACACGAATATCGCGTACAACTACGCAACCATTGTTTGCGTGGATTTCATTTTAGCACCATTGTGTAGAGGAAAGAAGCCATTAGTCAATCACTCTTGTGTTGTCTTTGTCGATAGCGCCATTATTGAGTGACTAAATTGCAAATACATTTAGGATCGCACGCGGCATGACCACAGTTACCAATGCGAGCTTACCAAACAAATGTGTCCACCACAAATAGGAAGCAAACATGTCTGCACTGTTTTAATAGAAGACCCCCCACTAGATGGTAAAAAAGTTCCGCATTTAAGGTTTGTAATGTAGTACTATGTTGTATATTTGGTAATGTTATTTCTGCATCCAAGTTGCCATATTCTCTCTCCTGTACATACTAAACGTAATTTTTAAAACTAAACTAGTTGACCCGGCAATGCTTCGCTATTGCAATATATTCCACTTCATTCTCTTCATACTCTACTGGTCTCGCGATGATTAATCACGTTTACCGCTATGCCCTACAACAATTTTAGATGAAATACTTTCTCGCGAATAAGACTTGCACTTTATTCTTATTTACCATTTTCGCCGGCTAAGAACTCACTGAAAAATTTAATTATATCATTTCTTTCTCCTTTCTTTCCTTCCAATATCGCCTCTTTCTTTACCTGTGTTGCTTTCCTTGTAATCCTCTACATTTTTCTTCTTATACTTTATACTCCTATTAATTAACTAAAATATGATCTGGTATTTTTGTACCTTACCACAGCCCATTTAATTTTTCAAATTTTATTCTGAGAGATTGGTTGTCTTTAAAAAATGTTTGAATTAGATTGCATTTTCTATGTACTTTTCAAAGTCAGTTATAAAACTATTTGTTGAAATAAAAATAGATATTTTGGCTCCCGAGATATACCTGCGTTTTTATTTGCGTTCTACTGTAAATTTCAATGTTTTTTCTCTTTTCCTTACTGCGTTCACATACAGATGTGCGTGGAGATAACAAAGAGAACACATACAATTTTAACTTCGTTCGTTGTTGGTCAATTTTATTTTCAAGGCTAGGTTTATCGGAATATTATATGAATAGAATTATCTCGTTCATGAGCATAACGTATTAAGATTGGTACAATTGGAAAATGTATTATCTTTTAGTGAAATAATAATGCCATGACAATATTTTTAGGCATATTCTTGAGATTGCCGAAACTGGGATTTTACAGGGAGATAATTTTGTATTTTTCTGAAAATTGATTTAAAATTTTGAATACCTGATGTCCTGATTATTTTTAAAAATGCGCTATTGATCGTGTGATTGCTTGGTACTGAATAATAATATTGAAGTAGGTATTCTATTTTACATGAAGTTCCGTTGTTTAACATGATGTCAATGTACCAAACAGGACAAAGTTTTAAATTGTTCTAAATTAAACTGAAATATACAAGAAAGTTCAATTATTGTAGTTTAAAGATTCGAGGAGTCAACGACTATTATTTCCTATCCTAGGCTAAATGCACTCATCCTTTCCCTTCAAATTAAGTAAATGGTGTTAATAATTCTCATCTAATCAACTCTACCAGGTGCCCTTAGGGAGATTATAGATTTTATTTCAAACTATTATTTTTTGACGTTAAACAAAGAAATAATCATATTGTGTAGAATTCCTCCACGATACGTATTCTCTGGTGGGGTTCATCCTTAGGAGAGTGTGATGAAGAAGGAGAATTAAACAGCGAAATACGAAACCGAAAGCGGGGAGTGTGTGCGGAGACTAATGGTCGCTTTCCATTTGAGAGCCTCTGTGGCGAGCGCCTGTTCCAGCCTCCCTCCCACCCTCTCCGGAAATGGAATGTTGGGCCTCGCGGGCAGCCCCGCCCCCTCCCCTCCCCCGCCTTCGCCATCGCCTCTGCGGTGTCCCTCGCATCCGCCTTCCCCCACCCCCACCCCCACCCCCACCCCCACCCACGCCCACGCCCACGCCCACCCACCACCGCACAAGCGCCGCTACAGTCACAATGCTGGTCCTCGGACTGCAAGGCGACTCGAGTCCAGGTAACTCTGTTTGGACTTCGTTGTTCGGACTCGCGGCGAGTTTGAGATAGAATTCCAGAGCTCTCCCGTTTATTTTGTATCTTTTGCTGTTTTTGTTTTATTTCAGTTGACATTGTTCATTGCCTGTTTCTTTTTTTTCTGTTACTATTAAACATACGGATAAAATGCTTGAATTGGAAACATACGGAAACATATTTAAACATACGGAATTGAACGGAAAAACGTAAATTTACGTTTTGCTAGTCCCCATATAATTCATTCTTCCTGGCGTAGGTTTTGCCGTCAAGCCTCATTTTTCAATGCTTGACACATCCTTTTCAAAAAATTGAAAAAGGGTTAGTAATTATTTTATAGCTATTGTTATTATTTGTGTGAAATAATATTATTATTTCAGAGTATGATGAATAAGGCTTTGTTTTCTTCGAATTTCAAGCTGAAAGTCGTTTTACTGGTAAATTACAAATTACTTGAAATAAAAGCAATGGTGATGAATACTACTTGTACACTAAGATATGTATACCAATTGCAAAGAACAACAAATTTTACACTGCAGTAAAATATTTGAAAATTAATGAGAACTTCGAATGGTGGAGGTGAGTGAAATGTCTACAGACATTATTTCTCTGTGAAACGATACTTATTTCTGAGGAAATAAAACATTAATGAAGTGTGATTTTTAGAAGAATAGATAAAACGAATAAAATTGCTGTTCTGTGCATGAATTAATGAGATGTTCTCTCTAGCTGAAGCAAGCATTATACATGTTATTATTCTAAAATTAATTGCTCATTATCATGGGTAATACCACAAGTGCTTTGAAATTGTCGATAAATCCTCGACCCTTGAAGCAAAGAGGGGGATTTATCGGAGAATTTCCAAAGCCTGAGTGGCATTTAATAGGACTATTCCACGAATGAAATTACGTCCAACAGAGTTCTAAAATGCGCCAAATATTGAAAATAACTGAACGCATGTTAAAATCAAAGAGGTAATGTTATAGTACATACGCAGTTTATTGCTCATCAACACTGCGATGGATACATACCGCCTCCTGAGATAGATGATTCGCAGATTATTCATGGCGTGAAGTGAGGGGAGGGTAAGAAATATCGAATAGCAAAAGCTATTTATTTTTTATACACACCGCCCTGATTAGAGCATTTTATATGTATTGATAAACACTAGCGTTTTAATTTCAGGAGTGGAATAGTCACATTAAAAAAAATCTCGAATTTTGAGCTGCAAAGTAGCGCCAAAATTTCACAAATGTGAAGAAAAGAGGCTGCCATCCTGGTATATAAGCCAGTTTAACTTATCATAATAGTGCCGTAATTGTTTTTGATATTTACCGTATTGGTGATGAATAAAATAACTGGAATTCTGAAGATAAAAATTATATAAAATCGTAGTATCAATTAATTTTTATTAATTGAATAAAATATGTCAATTCTAAGTACTTCCCATGTCCTATTTCGTTCAATAACAAAAACTGGTCCACCAGTAAATAATTATAAAAATATGCCTCTTAGATTGAAAAAATCTTTTAATGCGTTTTCTGTGTAAATAGTGTAGAAAGTTTCAACGGGTTTTTATGAAGCTCACCAATGAAAAATGACTCACTTGGAACAAGGCGATGCCTTGAGATTTCGAATGACGACTGATGGACGAATGAGATCCTTAGAAAGAGCACCGCTAAATGATGTTTGTGAAAATTTTACCAACTGTAGAGAATGGCCAAAATTATTTCAACTGCATACGGCATGTAGAACATTGTAGCAGCAATAAGATATTAAGATTGCAAATAGCATGAACATCCTTGTATATGGTTCAAATTCACTTATCCAAATGCTGCCATAATTATTTTTGTTGATATTTAGTGTATTGGTGATGAAATTAAATAACTGAGATTCTCAAGATACGAGTAAAAATAATATAAAATCATACAATTGTCGCCACTCTGTCGCCTTTTGTCGCAAAAATCGGCTCATTTTCGACAGAAAAACTCGTATTGTGGGGCCTTAGTAAAGAGAACTTTATAAATCTTGTTCGTCCTACATGAAGTAAATTTCTTCCTTTAATATATTATGCAGTCACAATTCACGTTTTGTGGGTCCTTCATAGTGAAAAATTGGTGGACGGCAAAACGTCAATCCTGAGGTCAACGGTAGCGTTCAGAGGATTTTGTTTCAAAATCCCCGATCGATCTAAAAGAACTCCATACCCTATGGGTTGGAAATGTATATCTTCAATTTGGGGGATATGTAACATCAAAATTTTAAAAATGTTCTCAAAATTGGCGTTATTTTGTTAAAATTTAACTTTGTCCTACGATAGCGAAGAGAATCCTTAAAAATAGCACATGTCTAATTTTTGTTGAAATTTCTAAATTTTTGAAAATTGCAAAAGTTATAAACTTTTTCGGCGTCTTCCTACACCTACAGTATTGAAGATAGATATTTTGTCGTTAATGAAATCTGTTGCTCCATAATAGATCTTGAGATGACGTCATAGACAATTTTTCGAAGGCAATAGTTTTCGCCTAATTTTGCGTGAAATGTAGGCAATATTTAAACAACAATTTTTTCTAAAACGGCTCCAAAATTTTCCCTTGTTTTTTCTTCGTGCTGTAAGTAGTATGGAACAGTAAAAATTGGCTCTGGTCTCAATTTCGGCGAACTCTCTGTATTTTCAAAAATTGCTGCACACTCTGAATTTTTGAAAATTTAATTAGTTAGGAATAATGGGAGAAGGAATGTGCTATTGAAGCACCCCTAGTTTTAAATTCGAGTGCACGAAGGAAGAAGATTATAATCCCTTTATATCAAAGAGAGTTTTCTTCGTGAAGTTTTTCTGTCATTCTTGCTATTCTTATAACATTTAAACTACTATATTTGACATAAACATATTAAACACTCCCCCACGTAACAAATGTGATAATTGAAATTCAGCACTTCGTAAAGGATATATCTTAAAACAAAACGATTTTTTTTCTAATTTAATTACAATCTAGTATTGGAATTATCAGTGGTGCTAAAGGTCAAAGGTACGCAATACAAAGAATATATTACTTTATTCAATATTTTCAAGGGTTCTTTTTAAAAGTACTGCATATCTAAACACATTATAATTAGTTCTATGGCTTTATCAATGGTATAAGAATCCCTGAACGTACTGAATCAAGTAACATCTCTTTAATAAATAGCCAGCAATTTATTTAAAACCCACAAATTGTTTAGTGTTTGAAATAGCTGTTAGAGTGTTTTCGACTTTTTGCTTGTCCTAGACAATCGGCATGGTGCGGCGTTTAGGGTCGCAGACTGCTCCAACTAGCAGAGAGCTTCCAGTTCAATTTTAATGATCTTCCCGCGCGCTTTTGTCCACCGCCAACCTCGCAATTTACGGCGTAGTTAAACCTAGTTAGCAGTATTTACGCTTAACCCGATTATAATTATAAACCCGGGCATAAAGGCATGAACGTAACGCGCTCCCTAAACGCCGCCCCTCGCGCGGTGCACGCTGGGCCCCTTCCGCACCCCAATGCGCAAGCGCAGGGGTTGTAAACTTCGATTAAAACAGGCAGCCCTCTGAAGGTCATGAGCTGGCAGGACAGGGGGCACTGTCAACCACTCACGAGCTCCGTTAAGACTTCAATGTTCGGTATTGAAGCTCTCGATTGGTGGACAGTGTCCCCATCTCTTCTTAGCTCGTGGCCTTGAAAGGGCTTACTGTTATATGAAATGTAGGGCTCTATGCCTTGCAGGGCGGTAGCTGTGTGTGCTGTTTGCCTTTTTGGACTCTTCAACTGCTGTCTTCAGTCGCTTGGGGATGGGAAAGAATGAAAATGAAACAGAAAGTCTGGTGCGGTTTGTGGTCGTTGAGAACTGAGCTGCTGCGGTTACAAAGTACTGGTTGTGGATCCGTGACATCACCGGTCACCGTTACAGCGTATAGAAGGATTTTCCTGAGAATGAGCGAAAGTGACATTTCGCTAAACAAGTGAAAATCACATGTAATTCAGAGAAGTATCCCTCTGCCCCAACAGCTGTTCATCCACGCCCCTTCGTAAAATGTTTGGTTATGTCTCCCATGAATACACGCCATGCAGAACTCTAAGAGTTTCTCTGAGGTATATGCACGAATCACGGATATGCGAATCAGGGAAATATTTCAATTTAATTACGTATGTGAAAAATCTCTATCATCCTCTCACAATCAGTAAAAGAAAACTCCCACGAATGTAAATTGCTCTCAATCACAGCTCGTCCCACAACAGCACAATAGCCGGAAACACGTTCACCAGTACGCAGGTGACATCCAAGTTTCGGTTTTAAAATAAACATAATATTTCTCGCACGAAAAGTAAATTGAATATAATGATTAATATTAGGCAAATGCCATAACAGTGTCTTAGTCCACACGCAATCTTTCTTTAATCATTATTGTCTCGGCTCTTGTCGGCAGCTTGGAGCTTGCCCCTGCTGGCGCCTCGCTGAAGGGAAAAATTCCGAGCTCTGTTGAGTGTGTAAGACGGCATGGAATGTTACGAATTCCAGCGAGAGAGGGACACCGCTAGCTCCCAGTATATAATATGCCCTTTCATTTCATTTTCTTTTCGTAGACCTTGCAATTACATAGATCATTTCCATAGTACTTTTACATATATATTTTTGGCGGCTTAAATTAACCTTCAAAACTTTCTTAACATAATATGCCCTACGCTCATGGAACGGCTGACCAAAATAGCTGACGCGCCCAGATACATGAAATACTCCCTCCTGCATTCGCCTGCAAGTTATCAAGAAAAAAATGAAAACCCCCAAATAGAGCAAGGTGTAAAGTCTGTTCTTCCTGGCGCCTCAATCTCCTTGATGTTCAACGCAAGTCAATTTTTGGCACCTTGCCCTGATCGAAAGTGCGACCTTTCAATCTCCGATACGCTTGACCGTGAGCCTATCGCCACTGGCGGCGCTAGTGTGGGCAAAATCTACTGTAAAGGGACACAATTTAAGTTGTTTATGTTATTAAATTAACTGGGTTGTAAGTCAGTTGTCAATTTGATAAGCACACTGTTAGAAATTTCGGCATTACCTTTATTATAAAAGTACATGAAAGTAATTTTCATGTACGCACATTAAATTTAATGTACACGTACAGTAACTTTAAAGTACGTGTGCAATTAAATTTAATGTTCACATGTACAATTAAACTTAATGTACACATGTACAATTAAATTTAATGTATACGTGTATACGTTAATATATACGTGTATACGTGTAATGTACATATGTACATTACATTTAATGTGCATTCATGATAATTACTTTCATGTTCTTTTACGTTAAAAGTAATGCAGACATTTCTGACAGTGTTCTTTCTACTACTTCTTCAAGTACAAATTCTTCTACCCCTAACACGACATAGCAACCTGTACAGGTGAATGACGTTACATATTTACAAATTTCGTATATTTCCTGCGGAATAATAAAATCATGATTTGCATAATTAGGGGACGAATGGGGTCAAGTTAGCATGTAGTTAATTAGTGCAGTAGTAATCCTGAATCATTAAAATTAGGTAAAAGTAAAAACTAGGTGCCACGGGCGTTAACTTGTAAAGATCACAGGTGACAAAAATAATTTTTGTTGTTAGTATCATTAGAACCCTTTATTATGTCCTTGACGCATAAATAACCATTAACTTATATACTGTGATAAGCCAAGAGCCGTGGAATTAGATTTTAATGATAAAATCAACATTTAGCTTTGAAATATGGCATCGTTTTCAGTAAAAGAATACGCGTAGAATAGAATTGTTAAGACAACTGAGTACAAAAAGGAGAAACATTCATGCACAATAAAATAACAAAATGAGAAAGAAAATGGATTTAATGTAAAATAAAACTATTAATAATATTATTACTAGATAGTAATATTAATATTTATATAATGTTACATTTCTTTCAACTTTGGTCATTCTTGAAATTACTAGATCAGAAAAAACTATGTTTCGTAAGGATACAATCCATACTCCATTTAACAAAATCCATTTTGACAATGTTTTCTGTAATGCAATTTTACTGTTACTTAATACTGAGACCAATTGGAAATTTATTAAAAATTCTCAAGGATGTAATGTAACTACTTTTTTCTCAAATTTTCTATCGATAGTAATAATTTATTTAATGAAACCTAATTTTTAATGTAGAGCATAATATGAATACAAATCCAATTTACCTTCGTATGGATTCGAGGTTTGTTTCTAATTTTGAAGAATAGGTATATCTAAAAACGTAATACTGGCAAATAATATTATCGCACCTTAAAATGACGTCGTTATAAAATACTGAAACTTTTTGTTCCAGGATCATTATTATTTTCTTAGAACTTACTATGTAACACTCATTCCTGAACTTTAGTTTTTTGTCTTAATTTGTTTGGTCCATTGTTATATTTAAACAGACACGTGCAATATGCAGCTCATATCCATCAATAAGTAGAGATTAACAAATTTCACATTTCATGGAAATAATATTAAATAATACTAATAATGGAAATAATATTAAATAAATACCTACTAATTAATATTAATCAGACTTCATCTTCACAAATCCAGTATGTCTGAATTTCTTCAGCTTCTCTCGATATTAACCGCCTACCGTTAACCCCGATGAAAACAGAAGTGAAGAATAACATTTATAAGTTTCACGCGCTTTCATAACAGAAAGTCACGACGTTTCTTTAATTTTGCACACGCTTTAGGAAAGTCTACTATTACTCTACCACGTCAGAACATGAGTATAAAAGCTTCAGAATACGAATGAGTGCGAAACACTTTGAGTACCTGAAATAGGCAGGCTGAGAATTTGGAAACTTTGTCGTGTCTGCAAGGGACCGGAAGGGTTCAGAATTTCCTAAGCCGCTCCCAAAATAAACCCAGACGAGACCCAACGTCAGGCAATCGTTGCAAAAACATAGCACAACTGGGGATATTTAATGTTCGAATACAATATTAAACTATTTATGGTTTTGTGGAAAAAATGATCAATTATTGTACAGAATAAAATATAAAGCACAAACAAAAGTTATACTTTAAATTTATTATACGTTAGTTAAAATAGTAGAATAAAATATTTCTAAGTTGTTAAACTACCCATGTTCCATGCATTACGTAATTTTATATGAAATCTATAAACAACAGCGATTTCAAAAATATCCTACGTTTTGAAAAATTTAAGTAGTTTAACGTAATTTTGAAATTTTACAATTTCCAAATTGGAATATACAATGGCACTCCCACCGCCACATGGCAGAAAGGAACTTTGGAAATTCCTTCTCATTTTTGGCAATGCTGTAATGTTATTGCTGTGTGAACCGCAATTTTAATTGTCGAATTTGTATTGATGTATTAGCTTTAAGGTGATTAGAGCGAGGTATTCGCTAGTGGCTAGAGAGCCCATGTTACATTCAGGAATAATTTATTTACGATTTATATCGCTTTTGTGAGACCTACAGAAATGAAATAGGGTCTCATATGAAATGTTTTGTGCGATTATGTGAACTAATTTTTATTTGTGGTGAGGGAAATAAAATATTGTAATACGATATAAAGACCTACAGTTAGCTAGTTTCTTTACTAATAGAGATCATGATGTCAGGGAAGGAAAACATGAGGATAAGATGAAGTTTACACGAATTATTTACATAATTATCAACATACAATTTGTAAAAAGTAACATTATAAACATTTATTGATGAGAATTTTACAGTGACTTCTAACAATATCCACGGATTCTTGATCTGAATAGTGGAAAAATGATTTGGTATATTGAAGAGCACTGTTAAGTCACTGTAAGACTGGTATTACTGCTCAGTGTTCCTGTTTCCTCTGAAGTTTCCGTTTTGAATGCTATTCAATATTTTTCCTTTCCGTGGCCAATATGAAAATTGCTAATGCCTCTGGTAAAATGAATTTACAGCTCTATATAATTCTTAAAGATGTGTATTATGTAGGCCGTCAATAATACAATTATATCAAGCGACCAGCTCTTTTGTGATCCTTTGTGTCACAGGAAATATTGCACTCGAAATGAAGAAGTTGAAATGAAAATAAAATATTTGTTCATTTCTAGTGCCATTCAAAATATTGACTTCTGTTCAGTGTGTGCAATATATTAAACAATGTATAGTGCTAAAGCAAACAATATATGTTGCTAAACGAATTACTATTAGAATACTAATGCTTCTGAAAATCGGAATTGATAGTTTTGTATTCAATTTCAATTACATTTACCCGGGGCCGGATTTAGATACAGTGGTGACGTATCTTTTTATTATTGCACTACCGAACTCGACAGTGCTTCAATCTTGTAGTGCATTAAATAAATACAATTCTAGTTCAAAATAAATTTATTCAATGAAGATTAACTACATGGATTTGTTCGGTCTTGATTAGAACACAATTTCAAGTATCCTTTTTTTAAAAAGTTCTTCCTCAAGTTTGGGCATGTGTTCACTATGACAAGGTCTTAGAAAAAAAATATTTACTTGTACGAGACAACATTCAAGTAATATCGGGTGTCTGAATTGAGATCGATATTTTACAATCGCAGAGCAGAATATGCACCCAGACACGCGCTTAACACTTGACGGTGCGGCGGGTTGATTCCCGCTTCTGTTCAGGGGCAGTTGAGTGGACTGAGCGAAGTATCATCAACACCCACACATGATTTAATTCATACTACTCTTTAAATACTACAGATTCTAATAAGAACAAAGTGTAAAATTTACAGAGAATTCAGTGGAGTAGTTTTTGCTTTTGTATGCGAGAAACATACACAATTCCATTTTATTTACATACAGATTTACTAAAAACATTAATTATGAATATAAATTTTTTTACAAATACATATAAAAATTTACTAATTGCTTAAAGAATAGAAAACATTCTTTTTATTTAAATACATTCATGCAAAGTAAATTAGAAAAGATACAGTCGACTCCGGTTATAGTGAACTCGGATATAGTGAACCCTCGGTTATAGTGAACTTAAGTCACTGGTTCTGTTTCACTTACATTACAAATAAGCATAAGAAGACATAGTGAAGCTGAATCTCGGCTAAAGTAAACGTAGGAAATAACAAGGTCCTGGTAATTAATTCCTTCAAGGAAAAGAATATGCCCCCTCAGTGCCACAAATTCAACACTAGGCAGCTTGAAAAGGCCAAAGGTCATAATAGAAAGAAGTCTCCCCTGAGGTGAAGGTAGGTGACCGGAAATAGGCACCTTACTCATGACTTTATGCCTCTCAGTTTCACTGCGGAAACATAGGTCGTGTCCTGCGTGGACTACAACTCACGGCGGCGCCGCGCAATTGCTCTCTTCAGTTTCAATCTTGGTGTTATTTGATATTCCGAGGTATAAAGAGCGTTGTGTTCTACGTAGGTGACACGAAGCTCGCGACTGCCACAACCTGGCGATATCCGTGCGGCGCAGAAAAGCGATTAGTTTCATTAGCCGCTAGCACCGTCCTACTACCGAAAGTTTCTCGTATGTCATTATGCAAGTAAAAGGGCTTTCGGAGAGTAGAATGGTGTTCAAACAGTGCCAAAGACATTGAAGGGAGTCAAGCAGAGGCGGTTCCCGTGCTTAGGTTGCACGGTTGTCCAACCCCCCTGAAAATGAACAAGATATCATAATATCTTAGGAATATACATTTTTATTGTAATGACATTCAATATTAAAGGTATTACAGCAATATTGATGTAAATGAAGTCATTCTGAAAACAAAGAGCGTCCAACTGCCGCTCTCTCCGGTGTCTGGTGCCTTGCCAGAATTGCACCACGATCTTAGCTCTTGGCTATATTTCTGGGTTTATTGAATTTACTCTTTGCCACTTCGATTTAACACGGGGAACACAAGGTCTTGTGGTGGCGCAACTAGGCGAGTTGCGCTGTAACGCTGCGCAGCGACGGATGGAGTCTCAGGGGAATACCCATATTCTGTCTTCGTCTGACTCGCTGCAACGTAGTTTTATCAATTTCGCTTGTTATCGAAAGTACACAAGTTCAAACAATTATTGACTATATTCAATGCATTGTTTATGATATTTAGAGAATTTTTTTCCATTTGATATTAGGTTTGTTGATTAAAAACGTACATTTGATAAGATCCTTGTGTAAAGGTGGTTGTTCTGGACGGAAGTTCTTTAGTGTCTCGCGAAAGCCAGTGTGGCTGCAACTGGCCAGCGTTTTGGGAACGTTCTTGTGAATACCAATGTGTGTCGAAGATCTTTCATTATTGCCAAATTTACCAGGGTAGTAAAATTTTCGAAATATAATAATTGCATTTGTGTGAAACGTGTCGAAGCAATATGGCTTATTGCAATGTGTTGGAGTCGAACTTAAGTGCCTAGTGGAAAAGCCAGACGGAAAAATACCGTCCAGAGCAATCGGCCCCTAGAATTATCCTCCAGTAAGCGGTTGAATTCGATTGAGGTTATTCGAGAATTGGTATAAGAAGTTATCAATTTATTGTTTGGTTGAAAATCATTCTCTCTGAACGTCCAGCATTGAATTGTGATCAATTACAATATCATTGGAGGATTAACAGAGAACTGTAATTTGACATGGTTGGCATTTTGACGTAAATGTCTTTACAATCGGTCATAGGGGTGGGGGATCGCTCGGTAAAGTGCCTAATAACGCAACTGCTACTAATGAAAACACCGCGCTGCTCCAGCGTCGCCATCGCGGTCCGCGCACACAACGCATTCAGAGCTGCTCATCTGTGCAAATAACGGCTTCCTTCTGCGCAGGCCGACGCCACACGCCTGTTGGATTGCACACTGTAATACGCAATCGTATGACTCGTCTACAAGTTTCATTAAACATCTCACATAAAATATTATTATCGTCTCCTATATTATCTCAGTAGTATACATACCTTTTGCGGCTCTCACAGGCAACCAATCTTCATAAATGAGGTCTCTAAAGAAAGAGAATTTCATAGAGAACGGACGAATTGCATTTTGACTTTAAAAATATGAAGAATTTGTTTTAAAAACGCATCTAAATATTCATATCGAATGCAATCCGCAACACTAGGCCACATTTATGAATCGATATCGTTAAATAACTCCTTAACGAAGTGTTTACTCACACCGTAATCCACAGAAGTTAATTTTTTGTTCAGAGTGGAAAATTAACCCACAAAAAAGGACCCAATTTACACAATTTGACTACTTTTTTATTTTTCGGTTAATTTTTCTTTCTGAACAAATATATTAATTTATTTTGTTAATAATAAACAATTAACATGTTTCTAGAGTGTTTCTATGCTTCTGCAATGCAAATTTTGGCCTAGAAAACATTTTTCAAAGCAACTTTTGTGTGCTAATTGCGGTTGAACTAATCAGAATATCCAAATAGTTTGAGGCAAAATATGCTTAAAATTGTCTTAAGAGCTTATTTTCCAATTTTTGACATTTTTTGTCGGACACCCTGTTTATTGGCTCATTTTGGTATTATATTTGATTATATTGCGAATTTGTAACCGTACTATGTCCGTACTTTCTTTAGTGTAGGTTTATCGAAGAAAAAAGCCTGTACTCGTTCACGCATGTGTTACGTGCGCCGATACCATTGCAAATAAATTGTAAAATATTCTGAGAAACTATCATTGTACATGAAGTAATAGCAAAGAAAAGAAAAATAGCTGGTTCGTATAAAATGGCACCCTCTAAATACATTTTCGCGCGGCGGACACAGACGAGTAGCTCAACAGAACGCGTATGGATTACTGCGAGTGCGGTCGCATTGTAGCGAGAACGATTGCAACAATTAGTCTGTAAGAGCTTCATTAGCTGTAGCATGTACTCAATGTTGTTCCGATTTCTGAATCTGTTGCCCAGCAGTTTAAACAAGAAGTGTGACGCACTATTTCTGGTATAGTCCTCTCGAATGTTTCCAATTTCTTTCCCTCGATACAAAAATTTTGAAAATTATGCGTATAAACTTCCAGAGAATTCGTGCTACCGAGCAACTCACAATTTTCGAGTATATTTGCACTCTTATTTCATTTATTAAAACACATCGTGTGCATTCAATCAAGAGATCATTGGAATACTCCATAAGTTTTTTGCGCATCATGCGTTAAAATAAGTCTCTGTGGAAATTAGGGCTACATGACGGGGACCCGTTAGGGGACTGAGGCTATAGTCGGCAGACGGCTAATGTCGCTTCGAACATCTACTTGTGATATACCTTGCCCCCACGCCGCCCATTTTTACTCTACTACCACTAGACTGCTGCTGCAAAAATGCGGCAGAACAAAACCCCACAAAATGGTTTTCCAAAGAATAGCACGAACACTGCTCAATGAAATCAAATAAAACACTCTCGTTTAACTCTATAACCAATGAAATGCTTTAACAAAAACAATGTTGACGAGTACTATAACAATATAGAATAGTATATACACGGTACAACAGTTCCTTACAAGTCAAAAATAAAAAAAAGTTTTTGTTATATAATGCAACACGTGAATAACAAATATTTAATCACAATCGGCCTCGTCCTTGGAGTCTGGCTTTCACACGACTCAGCTGTGTCGTTAGCTGTGGTGCACTGGGTATGAAAATTCAGTCAGTACGCGCAGTACGGGAAATGAACTACGAAAACATTACGCCCCAAGCTCTAAAGCACTTTTGAAATCACGGTAACACCTTTGATGCACTGACCAAGCTGAGACTATAGGAAGTTCTTTAGGTCCTAAAGGAACCGTGCCACAAGTCTAGGGCTTATCGAAACAACGTGGTCGATGTAGGCACCTGAGTGTCCGCCAGCTCGATATCCATATTATTACATTTATTGAAAAACTATAAAAAAAGTCTGTACTTTTGGGTACTACGATTTCTATTGCCCGTTAGGAATACGTTGAAATGAAAAAATTCATCATTTTGTTGAAATCAACTTTTCCTGAATACAACGGTCCACTTTAGGCAAAGAAAAACGATACCATATTATTAGAATTAATTTGATAAGAAATAGACCTAATTTACGGTAAGAGATAATATGTTCCTGCATTCATGAAATCGTGATTGCATTGTTTCTATGAAATACATTTTATTTTAAATTAATATTTAACGACTATAAAATTAAATGTGGAGGGTTCAAAGACATAAGGGCTAGTGCTGTTAACATTTATTTTCGTGGAAGTATCGCGTAATTCGGAGTGCTGCATTAAAAAGCAAATTGAACCTTTTAGTTCGGTAGAATGTGTTTGTATGCAGAGGTTTTACAAACAAGAAAGTGCTTAGTATTACTTGAAAATGTCAACATTCCCCGACGTGAACAATTTTCCCGCAGGCCATACCTCTCGCTTTGACGTAGGGAAGAAAAACCAAGCGAAATGTGATGTAGCGTATCTCATATGCGGAGCAGACAGGAAAGCAGGGTAGATTTTTTAGTTGACTTCTTCAAATTACTCTCATTTTGAATTTTGTAATACGGGTTTCATAATAATTCAACGAATCAAGAAAGATTCATAACGAAGAAATGTAGATTTATTACGTGATAATCACCGAAAATTATGGAAAAAATGAAACAGAATATACAAACTTCATCGGCAAGTGAATATATTTTCAAATCACATTTCAAACTAAACGAATTATTTCACTTTGAAAAGTGACAGATAACATAATACCATTGCAATTATTGGCATACGTAAAATAAGTAACTAACCTGTTAGAACTTTTACTGCATCTAGTAATTAAAAACTACTTTCGTATCGCAACATCAACGCAGCGGGATTAAATGCATTTTTTACATATTTATTTACATATTATTATTTACATATTATTATTTACATATTATTATTATTATATTATTATTATATATATATATTATATATATATTATATATATATTATTATTATTAAAATACATATTATTATTTACATATTTGCCAGGAATATCTGAATTTTGCGTCATGATTGATTGTTAGTGATTTAGGGCGCGTCAAGTGCTAAGGTCGTTAGTCCCGTAAGTGTAGTGCATTTTTTCCTCGGGAGGTGGCGGTGATCTTTCCATACTGGATGACGAGATCCGGCACCGACTTACCGTCGGTTGGCTGATGATAGGACAAGGAAGAAGGAAAAATCGCACGCGGTCCGTGGCCCGTTTGTTAGGGCACTGCTCCGGCATTCGCCTAGTGTTAATCAGAGAAACCACGGAAAACTACCGATTGGAGCAGCTGACCGCTAGAATTATCCTTCAGGCCGTGGCTGAATTCGACCTAGCTGACAAACTAGTGTCTAAAATACTGCCACAGTCGGGATCGAACATAGAACCTCCCGATCAGAAGCCCTGGAGCTATATCAGTTGATGCATTGAGCCACCTTTTTCCGTCTTTTGCGTCAGTGGTTGGCGGGACAGATGAAGAGTGGTGGGGACGGTATCACAAGGTTTCAAGTATTCGAAGGTGGTACATTTACACAGTAAATCGTTCCATAAACTTGATAGGTCATACAACTTCGTAGATACTTGAATAAACTTCCCAAACACGCGGTAATTATCTACGTTTAGTAATTAAGAATTTGCTGTTGGTAGACAAAATGCCTTGTTTTGGGGATAAGGCTTTTCCAAAGAAGAGTTCGTTTTGGGAGTCATATTGTTTGTAATTTGTAATATTAGGGGATCGGCTGGGATACCGCAAAAGCTGGTGTAAGGTTGTTGATTATAAACCAAGTCAAAAATTAACAATGGTGCGCGAGTAGTAGGTGATTCATTGGGATTAACCTCCCGTCCAAACGTCGAGAGAAGTCACAGATTCACAATTGAACCGTTCTGGGTCAAATGACGATGTATGTTAGAATATTTGCCAATAATAATTTTTTTTCGTGCAATAATGGTTTATATACTCTTGTGTAGCAGGCGGCAATTTTGCATTTCAGAATACTCACCAGAGGCGTTGTTAGATCAGTAGTTCTTATGGAAAAAAATTGGTATCTGTCAGTTGGACAATGGTCTATATCATTTGCTATCTCTACTTCACGTTGGTGTCTACACGGAAGTTTATCATTTCATGTTTTTTGAAAGTACTTAATAATCACTGAACCTCATTTACCAAAAATAGAAACTGCTGAAAATTTTAAAGGTTGCACAATACTTATTCATGAAGTATTATGTTGACGCTCCATGCAAAATACATACTCGCACCAGTCGTAATGCCATAAAACCTGGAGAAACATTCAAGGTTTATCAAAGGTAATTCCACAAGTGGTTTGGAAATTGTCGATAAATCCCCAACTCGCGAAGCGAGGAGGGGATTTATATACAATTTCCAAACCACGAGTGAAATTTACTAAGGCTATTCCACGAATGAAATTTCATAAATATAATGTACTATTAATAATTAACATTGTTTTATTCATATAATTTTACATCAAACAGAAATATATACATAAGGGCAATTGTAAACAACAAAATAAACATAAGAACAAAATTACTTGAAAACACAGTTATTGAATACACAATCTTTAAAGTTTAAATTCGAAGGAAACGTGTTTTGTTCGCTTATTTTTAAGTAAGATGTTGAATTTGAAGCGCTACTATGTCTTAATTTATTAATAATTGAAGAATGGTGTTTCTCATTCATATGGAGATATGTCTTGAGTGACGATTACATAATCTCAATCTGTAGACAAAACAAGGCGCAAAATTTATCACCTCCTAGGAGGTGATAATCAATAACTGATAAATATGCATGGTAAAGTCGTCTCTAATTGGCTGGTAGGGTCCCAGTTCTTGCACGCTATTGACTGAAATTTCATGAGTGGAATAGTCAAAATAACTGCGAACATCTAAGTATGCCTGAGGATCTATTACCAGTCACTGATGAGCTCCATTCATCCCATCATCATCATATACAGCATGGATTAGGCTTTTAGGCCTGTTCCGTCTCCAGGAGTTTCATTTGATCATTCCATCGCAGTCGTGGACGTCCTACATTTCTTCGGTCTGTATCCAAAACTTTGAAGAGGGATGCGCGAACTATCCATTCTCTGAAGATGGTCGTACCATTGGGATCTATGTGAATCTAATATTTGGCCTATATTAGATTCATTCATCCCGAAAGCTAGAAAAAGGATTTGCTGATGATGATACCTTACATGGGCAACCAGAATGTTGTATTCTCTGGATCATCACAGAGAAGTTATTTTCATAACTGCTGAAGTTTTATAATTATTTGGAGCGTTCTTAGGTTTCTTGTTCATTATCATCTTTATTTTTATTACATAAACATACTCCATGAATATGTTTGTTATCAGTGCAATAGTAAAATCCATGAGAGGAAGTAAAATGTAACATGGGAGGAAGTAATTGCTTATGCTGTAAAATTTATAAACCGTAAAATAGGCTATAAGGCTCAATGCTTCATTTGTAATTTTTTGGTATTTACAGAGATGAACATATTTAAATTACGTGAATTATTTTGCTGATACTATGTGAGTTAATGTTATGAATTAATAAGTTCCCATTATCATAAATTTATAATTATAAAACATGTTCTACCATTTTATTTGTCTTTCACGATGGGTCACACTGGGTATCTAAATCTAGGTTGTATTGCCTTTTTATGACTTCAGTCGCCCCCACAGAGGAAAATTCTGATTGCGCCACTGCATAAACATGATAGAACATACAAATATGTAGACACACACACACAAAATTCCAAACACACATTGTCTGCGTTGAGGGTTATAAATTTTCTCCTAGAGAAACACCAGTTGCATTGTTCATGTAATTACACACTTGCCGTAATAGGTCGTCTTGCGTCATACCGCTGCTGCCTCGTAGCGCAGCAAGGCGGTGGGCGGGGAGGGCGATGCACGGCGGCTGGGCTTCATAGAAGGGTGGAGTGAAGGAGAGGGCAGGAAGGAAGGGAAGGAGGGATGGAGCGGAGCGATGCGGTTTGTGGTGAGGCGTGTCTGGTGGGGGCGTGTCTGGTGGGGGCGTGTCTGGTGGGGGCGTGTCTGGTGGGGGCGTGTCTGGTGGGGCGGGGATGGGCGGGTCGGGGATGACGGAAGGAGGGATAGGATGAGCTAAGGGGCCGGGCAGGGAGGAGCGTAGCGGAGCGGTGCGGAATACGATGAGGTTAGGGCGGGACTGGGCGAGAGAGGGGTCGGGGAGGGGAACACGGGGCAGGGCGTGGAGGTAAGTGGGCGGAGCGAGGTTGTCTGGGTAGGAGGGGTGGGATGAGGTAAAGGACTGGGCAGGGAGGGGCGGGGTGGTGCGTTCTGGAGTTGTACGATGGGGATGAGGAAGGTTGGGGAGAGGCTGAGGGAGGGAGGAGTAGGGGCGGGGACCACGGGGCGTGCGGTAGAGGTGAGTGAGCGGAGCGAAATGAGCTCGATAGGAGAGGCGGGATGAGGTAGGATGGGGCGTGAGGGAGCGGTGTGTAGTAATGTGGGGATGGGGCGGAACTGGACGAGACTGGGCGAGGGACGAGTAGGGGCGGGGATCACGGGGCGGGGACCACGGAGCTGGGACCACAGGGGCGGGGACCACAGGGGCGGGGACCATGGGGGCGGGGATCACGGGGGCGGGGACCACGGGGGCGGGGACCAAGGCGCGGGGACCAAGGCGCGGGGACCAAGGCGCGGGGACCAAGGCGCGGGGACCACGGCGCGGGGACCACGGCGCGGGGACCACGGCGTGGGGACCGGAGGTAAGTGGGTGAGGGCCAACTGTCTAGGAGCTTGGAACGAGGGGCGTGGCGGGTGTGTGTGTGTGCTCAGAGCGCCCCACTGCGTGCAAGAGCTCTCTTGATGAAGCAAGGCCGCATCGCCCGGCCTCTCTCATATGCATGAGCGCGCCCTCGCCGCCCTCACCGCTCTCACCACTCTCACCACCCTCACCGCCCGCCCGCTCGCTTAGTCGCTCGGGATTAAGACGCCGCGATTCTTAACTTGCGGCGCGCGCCTGGGAGTTGCGGCAGACGCCTCCGCCGCCGCCTACGTCGTTCCAGAAAATGAAGCGGGCGTTGCTTTGTTTTTCTTCCTCAACTTGCAGGCGGGTCGAGCGCGCGGCGACCGCGACGCCGGCGAACGCACTGCCGATAGCAGCGCGCCTGCTTTCTTTACCGGTCACCGCGTCGCCACCAACGTTAAAGCCGATGGTTCACCTCTATGACACCAGGAATGTGTTGCTTCTCGTCGGGTTGAGTATAAGCGTTATGTAAATAAATCGGGAGGTTGAAGGAGTCATCAACGAATGAAATAAAATTCTCAAATTTTTTGGTAGAAAATAACTGTTTGTACTGGATCTCTAGTTCTTTGGTTTCATTGCCGATTCGAATAATAAGTCATGAAGAGTTAGGAAAAACTCACGTAGTTATTTTTTCTTTCTAAACCTAATTTTTTCAATTGTTTTATAAATATATGCTCTCCTGTAAAAATAAGTGTTTATGAGTTATCAGCTTATTCACCGGGATCAAAGATACATGAATTCCATTTGTTTATTATATTTGTACGATTTGTTTTAATTTTTATGTTGGTATCTTTTGTTCGTTTCTGTTTTTGTGCTAGACTGTAACTGAGCGTACACTAATTTGCAGAAATAAAGCACAATAATATAGTGATTGTTATTATTATTGTTATTATCATTATTATTATTATTATTATTATTATTATTATCATTATTATTATTATCATTATTATTATTATTGTTATTATCATTATTGTTATTATCATTATTATTATTATATCATCTTTCTGACGTTCAAATCAAGAGTTGTGTGCATCAATGCATCAGAGGAGCCATGTCTATTAAGGTCGACCAAGCATTTGAAGCTTTTGCTTGATGTTTCTGTGTCACCCATTGCGAAGTGAAATACTCCCATCGTCCTCATGGTGTTGGCTGGAAGATATTTGTAAAAGAAATTACCGGTGAGAAAAGTATCTTTTAACAATATCATGTCTGAAGATCGGTTGTAAATTTAGTTTTTTGTATACATGATACTTTGAAACAAATTTAGATATCAGAAAGGGCAACACACACAAACACTTATTAGGTCGTATCTGCTATTAACAGATTTCAAGCAAGAAGTAGCAGGAGAAATGTAGGTCAGTTATTTTAGTACGTTGTGTGAACATAGAGGGCACGTACACACAAGCGGGCAATGCTTACGTATTTTGTACTTACGGCTGAGGATAGGTGACAAAGGTGCACGTGGAGTGCACGTTCAATATGTACACGGGAAGTTGTATGGATCCAAGGCACTTTTACGGTCAATGCTTGCTACGGCTGAAATGTTTGAGGGGTGTGTTTGTTGGAGCAGCTTGTGACACGGGTTTGTTACACTCGTGCGTCTGCATGAGAGAACGGTGCGTGTTTTGCGTGGCGAGCGCGTGCGTGGGGAATATATGCACGGCATTTGTGCGTGTTTCTGCTGGCGTATTACTAACACGCCAGCATACTTCGCGTATATTTCTTGCTCGCGAAACTGTTTCTCAGCTCAAAAACTCTCTTGTTTGCTTGGACTTGGAGTTTTGTACTTCTGCAAACAAATTGTTTTAGCGGGAAAGCGAAAAAATTAAGAAATTGCTGGTGTTCGCAGAGGAGGTTCCAAGAGCTAAGAGCTAAGAGAGAGTAATAAATAATAGAAGTTCAATATCTTTAAACGCTTTCCCCTAGTGATGCTGACGTTTTCTTCGCTATCTATTACCCTTGGGATCATTCGAAAACAAGAGTCAACAGATGAAAATGTAATAATGGTTTGGGAATATTCTACACAATTGAATTACAGCATTCCAAGAGGTCAAAGTTTTCCACAAATCGAGCTGGAACGAATCGAGAAGTATTTTCTACCAGCGTTTACGATTATCCTTTTTGTTTTTTATCATTGTTATTTCCGTCTTAAACTTTTTATATTTTGTCATGGCTATTTAATAGTACTAGGTGCTCATTGAAATATATATCTGTAAACAAGTCATAAAACTATATAAACTATAAGTATCTTCGTTTCAGACTATTGCAATTACTTTCTAAATGATTAACTAAACTCGTACTAAATTATAAAAACCTCACCATCTAGAGATGTGAAAATACATTGGAACTTCCATTATACCCCTCTCGTCAGAGCCATGTAAAATGTTGTTCTTATACGTGAAATATTTTGTTTTCAACTGAAGAATAAATAATATTTTATTTCAATTATCAGCCATTTTACTGATTTTATACGTCTACAATAGGAAAATAAAGACTCTTTATTTTATAAGTAGATATATCTTGATTTTATTAGCAGGTTTCAAACTAAATTAGTTCTCTTGTATTTAGGGCAGGGTATTTAATCTAAGCCTTAATTCGCCATCCTGAATGAAGTTTACTTGCGTTTACTCAATCGCTTAAGGCGTATGCCGGGATGGTCATTTGCCTACAGGCCCAGAAGTGAATGTAGTCGTTAGCTTACCGGCGAGGCATATTAGAGTCAGTTTTGAAGTTTTGAGATTCTTTTACATTGTAAAAATTTCCTAAATTGAAATGATAATGTTCACTACTTTAATTTTTTTATTTAAATACAGAAAATATTAATATTACATTCTTAGAGTAATATTATTATTTGCTTTATCATTGTGAAATACACTTTTAAAAAAATTCCATTATTCCGTTTCTCTGAAGGCTTGAACTGTGGACTTGATGTTTTTCGTTTGTAAGCTACTGGAATGACCTCCCTTTCTAGATTTGGTAGGGGTAATACAAAAATACTTACGCAATATTTTAGCTTTTTTAAACCCTCTTTTCGTAATATCTAATAGTACTTACTATCATCCCCCTAAGATAAACGCTTTATTTCGAATACTCACATGCTCCTCACTTGTTGAGTTACACAAAAGTAATTTCTCTTTGTTTGGTTAAAATCTCATAAAATATTCAAATGTTATCATTAGATATATTTATGATTAATTTTAAGTTAATGTCTAACTTGAAATTAGTTCATATTCTCACGAAAATGCTGTAAAATATTTCTTCTCCGTCAACCCCTTCCTTTCCGGTTTTCAGCCCTGTCACACTTGTGAGAAACCCTTGCCCCTAGCAGAGAACGTGTATTAGTATACATTAATTATTACAATGTATTACAATGTGTTAGTATACATTAAACTTTAGAAATTTGAAGAGCAGGCACAAAGGCCTCGACCTCGCCAGTAATAAATATATTTATTTATATTTTTTATAATTTTTATTTATTTTTATTTATTATACATTTATTATTAACAAATTTATTTATTTATTTATTTATAACTTGTTCTAAAGACAATATGGCCGAGCATATGGCCGTTTTAGGGGAGCATTCAGAAGGCTTTTGGATATTACAATGTCAAACTGCGATGAAACTGAACGAGCCTTGACATGCTACTTGAATGCATGACGATCCTTTTATTCTTTTACCATTCTCTTCATTTTGGATTCACTATATGAACACAAAATAATTCACAATATTAAATAATAAATTTAAATTAAAAATTAAATAATATTAGCACATAAATTCAAAATATTAATAATAGATTCACAATATTATACGAGCAGTTTCAACTCACCAGAAAGCCGTGCTTGGATTTGGATTTTGTTTCACCACACAATAAGTGACATGGTCACTTAGTGTCTACGTTAGTACTTTAGTAAGTTAAACTTAGTCATTGGTGTCCACGTTTTAATCATTTCTAATTATATTTTATTTTATTTCTATTGCGATCTGATATAGATTAAATTCTATAGACAAGAGTTTTCTTTGAAATTTTAAACTATTTTATTCTCTCGATCAATTTATCTATATTCGGAGACTGAGGGTTGTATCTGTCTTAATGTGGCGCAGCAATTTCGTTCTATAAAAAATAATATTTCCTCCTGTAGTAGTAACCATAGGTTGCAGAGAGTGAAATCTATTCGTGGAATTTAATTTGATCCGAGCCCCAGAGGGAAGACGGGTTTGGAATAATGCAATTAGCGCCGAGGCGCAATTCCCAGAGCACGTTGCTTGAAACGGGAGTTTGCGCTGTATACGCCTCACTAGGCGGATGTGTACAGGAGCAGTTATCTGCGGGTCAAGGTAATTAGTTTGTAAGACAATTGTGATCTTGGAAATTAGAATACACGACAGTAATTTATCGTCATATTGTGATAAACTGTGCTGGAATTCTTTGTAAAAAATATGATGAATCAGAATTTTTACTATTAAAATGGTACTAATATTTAAATCAGACTACTAATAGAAAATATGAATACATTCAGTAAAATATATAGTAAATATATATTAGAATTAGAGTATTTGTTGAAAAATATAAAGATAAGTTTTATGAATTTTTTAAAATATTCCAGTAATGAATGTCATACGAATTTTCACTGTAGCTCGTGAGTAAGTTTCTTGGAGAAGAAGATAGACATCTGCATTCGAGAACGAAAGTCCAGATAACGAAAGATAAGTCTCATATAGGTTTGTTGATTTGTGTTATTTCACTCCGACTACTTGGAGGTCTTGCAACCTTACATAACTATTTCCATACAACATATCTGGGAATGCAAAAGTGTTAAAAATGTGTGGCTCTAATCGTGATCTATTCATATCTGATGAGCATTTCCAAAGTGACGATCTCTATTGCTGTCTTGAGGAATTCAACTGCTTAGAGCGGAAATCAAACCATGCGTCACCCGCGATTTTACTGGAGGCACTTTTGTTGATTTTAACAGTGCTGATATTTTTGAGTTTATTGATTAGTGTTTCCGAGCGCGTAAACCGCTCAGATCATTGGTCCCGAAAATGTAGTGCTTGGCCATTGGGCAAGAAGATTAGAGATATTTGCATAGCTTGTCCTATGATATGTGCTAGAGACGACGACGTGACCTCTGTCGTTTGAAATGTTTAGAGCAACAATTACTTTTAATAATATAATAACGCAATAAGTTCTGCAATGAGATGGCAGTATGTGCTATAAATGTTAAATTCCCATAGTGATATAACCTCTTAATTATCATTTTGCATTCAGAGCTGTCTACCATCATGATGGTAGATTATATAGTACCAGACTCCGGTTAGTTGTCACGTTGGAGGAGAATTTACATTCATCATGATCATGGAACTGGTATCTTACCTTTCTTCATTCCCTAAAAATTTGTAACACTATTTTGAGGTATATATAGAAGAGCTTCATTTTAATTACACTTTAACTACGTATTAACTACACTTTAACTGTACTACACTATCTTACACTACAGTTTAAAAATCAAATCAATTTTATTCAAAATTCCTGCTTTCTAGACAACTTCGATATTATGAGTCGGCACGATGCGTGTAGTTCAAAATACATCCATAGATTGCACTTAAAGCAAGGTCCTCTAAGAACGGCGTACTCACCTTGAACCCACGACGAACCCACCTCGTTGATTAACTTTGAAAAAAAAAAGAAAAAGAAAAAAAGCTCCCACATGTCCTATTCAAATCAAACCACACTTTAAATTCTTCCGTTACTAATAAGAACAAAGTGTAAAAATTTCAGCGAAAATGGGTGAATAGTTTTTGCTTATATATGCGACATACATACGCACATTCCCTTTTATTTATATATAGATTATATTATGAATGCACAAAAATTATTTTTCAGAAACGCTTCAGATAACTTGTCCTGTTGTGTTTTCTCTATGTACACTTGGGTTTTTCTGACGTGACAGCTGAGAGTAGTATCTCTATGATGGAATTCGGCACGACTTTTTGAGTCTTTCTCAGTCCTGCCGATACAGTCGCTTCATCTGCAGCATTGCTTGATGCGGTCGCTATCATGAGACATTTTGCGGCAGGACTGAAACTGACTCAAAAAAACGTGCCGAATTCCATCTTGGAGATACTACCCTCAGCCGCCACGTTAGAAAAACCTAAGTATATATGTTTATGCTATGCTTAAAGTGTTCTATACATCAATTACACCAGTTTGAAGTAAAACACTCTTGTAATAAGACATGGATGTAGAGATGGGCTTAACAGCTTTTCTTCAATAGCTGTTATCACAAAAACAGCTGACTCGTAATAGCTGTTATTAATAACAGTTGAAAAATAATAGGTCCATGACCAGCAACCTAACATGGCCGACTGCTCAGAATTAAAGCAGTTGTAGCGACTACTGGGAGTTAAACCATGCAAAACGAATAACGTTGGTAGCACCGTAAAGCTACCTTACGGCGCTTCCTTGCACTACTTTCCCTAACATGTTTGGACAGAGAAGCAGCTGATATGAACGAGACTGGATTAACTGCCAAGGATGAATATATTCATATAATGTGTAGCGAATGTGTATAGAATATAGAATATTACTAAAATGAAAGTGATTCGGGTTCAGATTGCAAATATGCTTTCAAATATGCAACTTATTTATAGTGAAGGGACGAGTGCCAAAAATAATGAAGAGAAACAGTGTTTTTGCTTACCTTTAGCTAAAGTGTTAATGACTATCGAATATAAAGTATTATAATGTGAGTTATTTGACCGTAAATCATTTTATTTTATTGGACCTAGGGAAATATTAGTTGATCTCACATAAGCAGCAATGGGACAGAAATAAGTTAACATATTGGACGGACTTAATTTAAAGGACAAATCTTGTTGTAGTGTATACAATAAAATATAAAAATAGTGTGGCACACGGTGTGTAATAATGACGAATTATGTATTAATGAATCTATAATTTGAACACTGGCAAATCATGATTCATTTGCTGCAGTGAAGCTGTTATCATACAAAATGGTTGCCACAAAAGCTTGTAGTAGTTTGGATTAGGCCCAGTAGGTTGCAGTTCTATGCATTTCAACCGATAACAGCCAATAACAGTATAAACGAAATAACTGTTATTTCGCGTAACAGTTACGAAACGTTAACGGTTAAGAAATAACAGTTTAGCTGTTAAGGGCACATCCCTACTTGGATGTCTTGTCGTTCACTGTGCGAACCACCAGCCACATTTCCGTTCTCGACCTAACAATCTTCCCCGCCGCAGCTGTGACAGCGCGTGGGCGCGCCGCCTCAGGGAATTGGATTGCGCGACCGTTCACGATCGCAAACCTCATCCCCCGCCCCTTGATCTAGGGGCGGACGCGTGGAGGTGTCTCCTTTAAGGGGGGAAGATACACCTTGAAATCTTTAAAAAATCTATTTTTGAAAACATTTTCCCACTATGCATTAATTATTCAGGAATATTTTGGTGAAAAAATATATTTCGATATTTGCAATGGTTTTTGAGATATTATTTAAAAGGTATGTCGCTGCATCATGAATCTATTAAAGTAGTATGGTAAGCAAAACTCATGAATCTAATTTCGTTCCCTGCTTTCCAGAATTACCATTTTTAAGGTCCGTTGCCCTTATAACTCAAAAATTGATCATTTTAAAGGTATACATTTTTATCTACGAAACCATGCTAAATCGTACACTAGATCAAAAGTTTTTGTGATAAAAAATTATAAAACTGAAAAAATATTAATAAACAATATGTTAATTTTGGATTCAAATTAAAAATATTATTTATCCAGAGTTCTAAATGAAAAGCGTGACTTCGTATCTTGAGTATTGCCAACAAATTAAAAGAAGAAATTTGTAAAAGTCTTAAAAATTATTTGAGTTATCAGGGGAACACAAAGACAGTGCATGAAAAACTGGTCGAATTTGG
This sequence comes from Teleogryllus occipitalis, assembly GCA_011170035.1. Lineage (NCBI taxonomy): Eukaryota > Metazoa > Arthropoda > Insecta > Orthoptera > Gryllidae > Teleogryllus > Teleogryllus occipitalis. The sequence goes on along the minus strand of BLKR01003769.1, from coordinate 15,719 downwards.
ATTTTTCAAAAAAAAAAAGTTAAAAGTAAATTTTTCTTTGCAGAAGAAAGATGTTCCTGTGTGTCAGCTCATTTTCACTGCTGCAGAGTATGATTTTAATGGAGAAAAAAGTGGAAAAGTAATAAAAAAGTAACTGTTGTAAGCTGTATCTTCCCCCTTAAGCGGCCGCGGCAAGTCGTGGATGGTGGATGTGGGGAGCGCAGCGTCGGGACGGGCCCCCGGTGGGGCAACGCCACAGCCCGCATTCGGGGGCGGGCCGGGGGAGGCGGGGCGATAGCGCCCGCGGGCGACCACCTGCGTGACCTCGCCCCGGGGGCCACCACCCTCCAGAGAGCGAAAGCCGCGGTGGCGCCGCGGGCTGTTTGTAAACAGAGAATGGAAACGCGCGGTGAGCACCTGCGCCGCACTTTCCTCAGCGCGGACACCGCACTCTATACTCGGTTTTTTCTAACGTGGCATCTCAAGGTCACGCGCGAAAGAGGGAGAGGGAAGGCAAACTTCAATAGGGAGCCGTAAAAGTCGGGGCTGTAGTGACGTTGCAGCTCTCCATTGGAGTCTGTCTTCCCTCTCCCTATTTCGCGTGTGACCTTCAGATGCCATGTTAAAAAAGGTATATACTTGGGTTTTCGTGACGTGGCCGATGACATTAGATTATTTTTACACCTGCCTTAAAAAATAAAAATATGACGAAAAGTACGAAAATTCATTGTAAAATATGATCATAATATGAAATATTAACGGAAATTGATAAAAAGGTAAAAAAGCCAAAATATCTCTGTATTTGATAAGTAAAAATTCCATAATTTTAGTCATTGTAGATAAAATCATGCTTATCTTATATTTTCAACGGAAATGACACAAAGAAAAAATATGTCACGTCGTTAACATCCAGGTTCTTATTATTAGCTTGAAGATCGCGGTGACTACACCGCGTCTGAGGTGGGGTTTTACGGCAGTAGAACTGAGGAGGGGAGCCTCGACAAAATGAACTCATAGAAAGAATAAAACTCTATTGTGTAGATTAGAGGTGGGAGTACTCTCAATCTCGTGCGCTAACATTATACAATATAAATCTTAACATTAGTAATTTGTATTTGATTAAACACTGTTATAAATCTGCAATATATGTAAAGATTTCACGAAAATTTTGAGTCGAAGCAAAGTAGAACGTACAAGGTTCGTATGTCTAGATATAGTAATGTTCATATTTAAAATGAAAACATTTCATGAGACTCCAGGTTTGAGGAAGTCGGATGTAAGCAATTTGTTATTTTGGTAATATTCGTAAATTCGGTAAATTTGGGATTTGGTTATGAACTTGATTCACAAGGCTGTTCATCTACGAGGGTAGTTGTCTAATGCAGTTTTATGTTTAAATTGAACAGCTCTGTATTGGGAAGGTTGTTTTATTTGGATATTAATTTATTTTTAATTTTTTTGTTTATGATATTCTTTTATTTGTGTGATGAAAGTTTTGTGTAATATCTGTGCTAATGTGGAAGAGTAATTATGTCAATGGTCAGTACAATTTGATCTGCCAATATTTGTAGCCAAATCTCGGGATTTTCTTAGAATTTCCTTTCGACTACTAAAGTCAGTAATTGAATGACTTTACTGATTGCACCATTCCATCCTCCTCAATCGGCGAGTAGGGAATCGCCGGAAAGCAGATTAGCCAGCATAACCCTCCGGGCTGAGTGCAGTTCATTGACCCTTGGAGGAACGGGTAGGGGTCCCTCGGTCTTAAAGGAAGAGAAGTTACAGCAGTACATAACACGTCCGTCTTTAGGGACTATTCACAGCGATAAAAATAATCCTAATTAGAGCCCGGAAATATGGAAAAATGCCTTTTTCTTATTGTTACTGTTTATGACTAAACAATAGGAATCACATAATTATGGAGTCGTTTTAGTAGATTTTTATTTTGCCTTTTTCCCCTATTTTAGCCTCTGATTCCTATTATTGCCATTTTATATTATTTTTGCGGTTTCTTCTTTTTCCTTATTATTTTGTTTTCTTTTCCTGGCACCGATCGCAATCAAGCTGGATATTTACCTGCAAGCCTGGACAACACGAAGGCACGATTGTGTTTTGTCTCTCTGTGGAAGCACAGGCTGTGTTAAAAATCTAAATGAGAAAGGAAAATAATACCAATCAATATTTTTGATTTATTCATGTAAACCGTCAGGCTGTGATTGCTTACGAGGAATCTCATTCTACTTTTGAATATGGCCTCCGGTCTCTCGAAAACACCTCTCTATATATGATATTCGTACCCTTCTCAGTGCTGACGATTACACAAGTGCGAAGAACGAAAACTATAAATTTGTATTCACTGATTCCAATTCAAGATTCAAAAGGTAGTTCACAATAGGATTTTGAAGAGATAGCGTTGGAATAAAACAAATTCGTAGCTATTATATAGAATGATCATGTGAAATTAAAATTACAAAGAAACACCGAAACCTTACACGTTAAGTGCTAATGCAAATTTTAGAATTAGAATAAAAATGAGACTCATTTTAATTATTAATTTTTTACAATAATTAATTTTAAATGTGATTTTTAATTATTTACATGCTTTGTCGCATCCCTCCTTTAGATAGAATAAACTCCTTTTGCCTGCCTATTTTAGGTAAAATAAATGCCTGAACTTCCGGGCCCTGAACATAACCATCACATATACAAATGTCCATAATAATCATCAGTTAAGAATTAGACTTCATAAAATTAAAAGTGTCTATTGAATATTTAAAAATACGGTCTAAAATAACGCCGCGTCAAAAGCGCAATCTCTGATATTTTTCGGCTCCCTCTCCACCATCGCTTCATAACGAGGAAATTTGTGGTGTCCGCCGTGCGGAGAAGACAAGCATCAACAAGTTGCCTGGCGTGGGCCGTAAGTGGACAGGCGGGGCGGGGGCCCAGCGGGGGCGGCTGCGAGCTAACGCTCCGTTCCAATTACAGGAAAATCGTTGTGATGGCACCGCAAATGCCGGCGCTAGCCTCTGCCGGCCGCTCGACCATCCAGCGGCAACACGCTCAATTGAGTTGCGGCCTCTTCTTGCAAAATTATCGTAAAATAAACTGTTATGTCAGCTTAACACAACTCAACAGAGGAACGAGAATCCACTGTTACGGATTTCGTTTGTTCTTAACTGTACTGTAATGTCGACTTAACGCAACTAAACAGAGGGACGAATATCCACTCTTAAGGATTTCGATGGTTTTTAACGGCCCGCGGACGGTTAAGGGATTTACAGTCCGCCGGTCGTTAAGAACAATAAAAACAAATAAGTTGTAGCTGAAGTCGTAGGAGCACACTCATTTCAAGAAACGGTATATCTTGTTTGATTTTTCTTATAAAATGACGGTATTGAGGTAAGCATTCAGTTCCATACGTCCGATAACATAAATGGCGTCTATCAAACCTTGAACCCGCGTTTGTTAGTTGTTTATCGATCAAATGAGACTAATAACTGTAATACTTTTGTTTGTAATTATTATTAAGTGTTATCTTCTTAACCCTCTTCAAGACCCTGTATCTTGTAATGTCGTACATCTCAAAAGTTCGAAACGATACTTCTGCGGTCTCGTTTGTGTGTCTCATTGACGCTTAGCTTGACTTCTATTTTGCTTGTCTCACTGAGTGCAAAATTAAGCTGAATATGAATAATTTGTATATGCGAGATTGACCGCGACAGCTTACATAATATATTACATTTGATCATAACCCATGTAAATTTATCTCTTACAAATATTTGTTTTACAATAATGGTGAACAAAAGAGGTAAAGCTGAGCAGGAAAGGAGGTTTATAAAGATACTCCGAGAGAAAAAACAACATATCGATTCGCCTTACTGGATAAATGTTTGATGCAAAAGTTGACAAGAAATCAAAATATACGTATTTAAAATATGTAATTTTCTTTTTTGTAATAGAAAATACTTCAACATAATTCGTCTATTTTTTGTCACATCTCTTATTTGATTTTCTCAACGTTCTCGTTAAATCGAGTTTGCGAGTGTGATTTGCAAGCTTATTTTGACAGTTCATTCATATTGTTTATGTTTTGCCTATAAAGTTTAAGATCTTTATTTTATCTCTGAATTTTATGTTCCTTTCATAGACAAATCTTTCATAGTCTGATAACTGTCTCAAAAATTAATGAAAGGAGCCGTATGAGACGAACGTCGACTTGAGCAAAACTAATATCATCGTGGTTTAACTATCGAGATGGAGGCTATCTCTCTCGTGCCTCAGCGTACGTTTCGACCCACAATTTCTAGATAGCGCAAAAGGGTCAATTTAGTTGAACAAATGCTTGTCTTGATACCCTCCGTATCTCTCATCAGCTGGGCACAGCCTCAGCCGGGTCAAGCTCTAAGCAAACCGTTGATCTCCCGACATGTGTGCTATTGTAGGGCATATACGTGTGTATGTGTGGGTTAAAGAGGAGAGGTGTGGTTAAGGATGAAGAAAGAAAGATCGCACGCAGTGCGTGGTCCGTTTAATAGGATACTTCTCCTGAATTCGTGTGATATCGATCGTAGAAATCACGGAAAACTACCGATCAGAGCAGCTGGTCACTAGAATTTTCCTCCAGTCAGTGGATGAAATCGACCTAGTTATTTAGTTAGTCTCGAAAATCTGTCTCTGTGGGGTCTGGAATATTTTTTACCAAGATTTACGCGTTCTGGTTTATACATGAAATTTTGACGAGAAACGTTTTTGAAAGTGGTCCAAGGAGGAAAGTCGTGTCATAAAAGAGGATGTGACGGAAACATGTTATCCCATTACCGCATGTTCATGCCTTATTTTGCTCTCTTCTTAAACATGAAGAAAGTCATTACTGTATTACTCATGCGTCACCAGGCTAGATGACTCTTTTGGTTCTACTCCATGTCACAATAAAAGGTGAATTCAATGTCGCGCTGCCACAAACTAACGACATGCGACAAACCGTTTTATTTCTTTTCCCACGGAAGATGCGATATTTCCACCCATAAAAACACACGCCTACCACCTCGAAATCTCGGACATAACAGTTCCTGTACGCTAATCGTGAGACTATCAAAGATAGCGACGTCAACTAAACGAAGCAACATTTGTCTCCTTCTCTTGAACCACGGTCCTGCCACAGAACAATGGAAGAACCGTGGTTCGACGTCGGAAAGTGGCGGGCGTAAGAGCTCGTTTCATTCGCGGCGTTGAGTGGCTCGTGGAGGTCTTCACCCTTAGGGTCGCCGCTCGACGCCAGCCGCGCCTTTATGTCGCGTGCCGGTCGATGGCCCTCGCCCCTGCCCCGCCCCGCCCCGCCATCGCCCCACACGCTGACACTGCCGCCCACGGGACCGCCCACGAGCGCGCCACGCGGCTGGGAGAAGTGGCGTGGTCTAGATGGAGATAGCCCGGAAACTATGGAGTACCTCTTCGCCGGGCAGTTATCGCCAGATATCTAACCTTCCGCCAGGGCTTATTCATGGTGTAACGGTCAGACTGCTCACGTTCCACCGCTGTAGACTGAGGTTGTTGCTCACCAGATTTGTGCTTCGATCTCACTTCGAACTCCGTTTCATTACCTTTCGATCCAAGTGGTATTTGTCTTGAACAATCTAGGTTGAGGCAGGTTACAACATGGATAAATGGCGTGGTTTAGATGGAGATGGCCTGGAAACTATGCGATACCTGTTCGCCGGCCAGTTATCACGAGATATCTAGTCTTCCACGAGGGCTCACCCATGATGTAACGGTCAGACTGCTCACTTTTCACCGCTGTAGACTGAGGTTGTTCCTCAACCGATTGTGCTTCGATATCACTTCGAACACCGTTTCATTATCTTTCGATACAAGTGGTATTTGTGGTGGACAATGTAGGTTGAGGCAGGTTACCACTGGGAGATGTGGCGTGAATTAGGTGGAGGGAGCCCGGAAACTATGGAGTACCTCTCCGCCGGGGAGGTATTGTCAGATATCTAGCCTTCCAATAGGGCTTATCCATGGTGTAACGGTCAGACTGCTCACTTTTCACCGCTGTAGACTGAGGTTGTTCCTCAATCGATTGTGCTTCGATATCACTTCGAACACCGTTTCATTATCTTTCGATACAAGTGGTATTTGTGGTGGACAATGTAGGTTGAGGCAGGTTACCACTGGGAGATGTGGCGTGATTTAGGTGGAGGGAACCCGGAAACTATGGAGTACCTCTCCGCCGGGGAGGTATTGTCAGATATCTAGCCTTCCAATAGGGCTTATCCATGGTGTAACGGTCAGACTGCTCACTTTACACCGCTGTAGACTAGGCTGATCCTCACTTGATCCCCTCTCGATTGTGTTTCGACTCCATTTAGACCTTCGTTTAATTATCTTTCCATCCGAGTGGATTTGTGGTGGACATTCTGGCTTGAGGCAGATTACCGCTGGGAAAGAGGCGTGGTTTAGATGGAGGTAGCCCGGAAACTATGGAGTACCTCTTCGCCGGGCAGTTATCGCCAGTTATCTTCTCTTCCACGAGGGCTCACCCATGGTGCAACAGTCGGACTGCTCACTTTTTACCGCTGTAGACGAGGTTGATCCTTACCCGATCCCCGCCCGATTGTGCGTCAACCCCATTTAGACCTTAGTTTCATTCTCTTCCCATTCGAGCGGATTAATGGTGGACAATCTGGGTTAGGCAGGTTACCATTGGGTGAAATGGCGTGGTTTAGATGGAGATAGCCTGGAAACTATGGGGTACCTCTTCGCCGGGTATGTATCGCCAGATATCTAGCCTTCCGCCAGGGCTTATTCATGGTGTAACGGTCAGACTGCTCACGTTCCACCGCTGTAGACGGAGGTTGTTGCTCACCAGATCCCCCTCCGGTTTTGTGCTTTGATTTCGCTTCGAACCCCGTTTCATTACCTTCCGATGCTAGTGGTATTTATGGTGGACAATCTAAGTTGAGGCAGGTTACGACTGGGAGATGTGGCGTGATTTAGGTGGAGGTAGCCCGGAAACTATGGAGTACCTTTCCGCCGGGGAGGTATCGTAGATATCTAGCCTTCCAATAGGGCTTATCCATGGTGTAACGGTCAGACTGCTCACTCTGCACCGCTGTAGGCTAGGCTGATCCTCACTTGATCCCCTCTCGATTGTGCTTCGACTCCACTTAGACCTGCATTTAATTATCTTTCCATTCGAGTGGATTTGTGGTGGACAATCTGGGTTGAGGCAGATTACCGCTGGGAGAAGAGGCGTGGTTTAGATGGAGATAGCCCGGAAACTATGGTATACCTCTTCGCCGGACAGTTATCACCAGATATCTTCTCTTCCACGAGGGCTCACCTATGGTGCAACAGTCGGACTGCTCACTTTTTACCGCTGTAGACGAGGTTGATCCTCACCCGATCCCCGCCCGATTGTGCGTCGACCCCATTTAGACCTTAGTTTCATTCTCTTCCTATCAGAGTGGATTTATGGTGGACAATCTGGGTTGAGGCAGGTTACCACTGGGAAAAGTGGCGTGATTTAGGTGGAGATAGCCCGAAAACTATGGAGTACCTCTTCGCCGGGCAGTTATCGCCAGATATCTAGCCTTCCACCAGGGCTTATCCATGGTGTAACGGTCAGACTACTCACGTTCCACCGCTGTAGACTGAGGTTGTTGCTCACCAGATCCCTGCCCGATTGTCCTTCCACTTCGATCTTCCTTCATTACGATCCGGTCCAAGTGGAATTAGCGGTGGATAATCTGGGGTCTGGCAGGTTACCTCAGGGTTCTCTGGTTTGTCCTGTCTCTCCTTTCAAAATCTTTTTCATCGACATAATTATTTATCGTTCTAGTACCACTACTATTATAATCATCAGATTATATCTCAGCAAATAACTTTAATCAAAGAGACCCGACGGTACTTTGAGCTTTCTGGCTTCAAAACTACGCACATCCCTACGTTCTCCCCATGAGTTTGGGAAATAAACGATTATCAAATTTTCAGCTGGGATTATTTTAATCCTTTATGTAAAGTAAAAGGTATGCGGGAGATGATCGTAGATCATACTTTGATTCTCTGAGACAATTTACTATTTTGGTTTATGTGTGCAAAATAATAGAGGCTCAAGAAAATCGGTCAGGAATTTGGTTTTATGTTGGCAATATATGTCTCAGGGCTTTTGTAGGCGTTATAACTGTATAAAAAACGATGTGCCTATCATAGCTATTTTATTAATTTACTTGAAGTGCAGTTCAGACAAAAGAGTAATTTCTTGACCAATTTTAATTTTTTGCTCAATGCGCAGTTAACGCAAGAAAGTGCATCTACAATGGTAGTGCGAGAATGCATCATATGAGAATATGTATTTCTTTGTCACAAGAATTCTAAAATTGACATTAATAATTTTTTTCTGAAAGATGTATTATATTACTTTTTAAACTTTTTTCTGTAATTTGTAGTAAATATCTGTGTAATAGAGAGTTCGATTGTACTGATTTGCAAAATTTATCTGCATACCTTATTGTCACTTAAAATGTCAAGGACATAATTTTACTGAAGTGTAATTGAACTTTCAAAATAAAGAGAATATATTTCATGCAAGGTAATAAGGAAAAAAATACATTATAGAAAGAATTATGCATTTGCATATAAGTCAACCTTTTTCTATGGTCTTGGAAGCAGTTGATAGTGATAGTTAAGAAAGGCTTACGAAACGAAAGGTGACCTAGATTGCGCTGTAAATGACAGAGACAAATTCTCGGAGAGGATTGTATGCGTGTGAGATTTGCTCCCTTTGCTAATAGCACTTGCGTGAAGCCCTTTCACTAAGTCGCGCCGCATTCAGTATCTAATCGCCCCTCGCCGTTTCGCTGCTGGCGCCTGTTCTAAATCTGTCCAACGCGGAGAAGGGGATGCTATCACCACCCCCACTCCACCTGTTCCGTTTTTGGAACGTGCTTTATACGCTAGGCAGAATTCTCATGACAACTTCTAAGTTTAAAGTCGGTTATGATGCAAAATACGTGATTAGCTGCGAACGTTATGGCGACTTATTTGTGCGTCACTCAATTTAAAATATACAATTTGAAGGTCATGATATTAGTTTACTTTTAATGAATAAATGCTAAACTACTTACAAGGAATCTCCAGATGTTGCTTACTGCGTTTGTTGAATTTTTGACATATAAGGAATGAAGAAATTTATTTCTTGTAATTTTTTCCCTGCCGATAAAAGTTTTAAAAGTGATGGTATCATCGATAAAAACGAATGGTGCTAAAACAGCACATACTTTATTTCCGTTAGAAACGATTATGTAATATTATAATACCGCAATTTCTACTCATCTAAACATATCTGTAATTATTTGTGAAACTTATTGCAAATCGTACAACATTCGTTGCGAAAAATAATTCTATTAAAGCTTTGTATCAACACAAATTAGACCATTAAATCTGAGTTTCTCACAGCTATAACATCTCCCAACAACGGGAAGGAATTTTCCTGATTTTGTAACGGAAGACGCAGCATGCGGTGTTATTGCAATGCAATATTACTCCTGAAAGGCTCTTACAAAGGAAGTGTGGGAAATTTGAATCTGCAATTTTGAAAATTTTCAAAATTATGCTAAACTACTTATAATTAAAAAATGTACATGCCCGTTGTTAAATGATTCTTTTTAGAAATTTTTCATTTAATAAAGAAATTTTATCATCAAATTACACTGAATAGCCAAAAAACTGGTACAACTGCCTAATATCGTGTGGAACCTCCACTAGCACGGATAAGTGACGCAACACGACGTGGCATGGACTCGACTAATGTTTGAAGTAGTGCTGGAGGTAATTGACACCATGAATCCTGCAGGGCTGTCCATAAACTCGTAAGAGTACAAGGGGTGGAGATCTCTTCTGAACAGCTCGTTGCAAGGCATCCCAGGTATGCTCAATAATGTTCATGCCTGGGGATTTTGGTGGCCAGTGGAAGTGTTTAAATTCAGAAGAGTGTTTCTGGAGTCATTGTGTAGCAATTCTGGACATGTGGGCTGCCGCCAGACGTTTCACCTGCCAGAGGCGTATCTAGACGTATCAGGGAGCCCATATAACTCCAACTGCACACGCCCCATACATCACAGAGCCTCCACCAGCTCGAACAGTCCCCTGTTGACATTCATGAGGTTGTCGCCTTACTCATACATGTCCATCTGCTCGAAAAAATGTGGAACGAGACTCGTCTGACCAGGCAACGTGTTTCCAGTCATCAACAGTCCAATGTCGGTGTTGACGGGCCCAGGCAAAGCGTAAAGCTTTGTATCGTGCAGTCATCAAAGGTACACGAGTCGGCCTTCGGCTCCAAAACCCCATATCGATAATGTCTCGTTGAATGGTTCTCACGCTTACACTTGTTGATAGCCCAGCACTGAAATCTGCAACAATATGCGAAAGGGTTGCACTTCGATCGTGGGTAATGATTCTCCTCAGTCGTCATCGGTGCCGTTCTTCAACGATCTTTTTGCGGGCGCAGAAATGCCGGAGGTTTGATGTTTTACCGGATTCCCGATATTCACGGTACTCTCGTGAAATGGTCGTACGGGAAATCCAAATTTCATCGTAACTTCGGAAATGCTTTGCTCCATCTCTCTTACACGTGATAACCGTGATCCTGATAACTTGCCATTGTAGTAGCAGCAACCGATCTAACGATTGTGCAAGACTCTGGTCTAGTGGTGGTCGTTGACGACCGCATCGCTGTATCCTAATTCGTTACAGATCTCTTTATTTTAATATGCATGACTGCACCAGTTTTTTGGCTCTTCAGTGTACTTTTACAATGTTAATTTTTTGTTGTTGTTTGCAATTTTCGAAAATCCAGAGATTTCTACCTAAATGAGACGTATGCCATTTTCAAAGCGTTTTTACTCACACTGAGAACAAAGTCTAATAAAAATATTTTAAACCATTATTGAGAAAATTTGAAAATGTTGGGGCTTCAGGTAACGTACCTTCAAAAATCAAAATATCAATTTCAAACCCGCAGGGCCTTAAGTTCGATTGAGGTCGATTTTTAATTGAGATCGATAGAGGAATATCAATTTTGGAGAAAATCGTCTGAACGTTTTGGCGCTAGTGTTGACGCTAGCGTTGACAGATTGAGTAACAGAAGGAAAGTCAGACGTGTTGCCATAAATCAGTTTCTCGGATTCAAGAACCCACTAACCGAGTATTCTGACTACACAAAGTTTTAGAGGAAATAATTTACTAAATATAGAAACAAGATTTATTCAAATTTTCGTTAACGGGGCCCGAAAATACAAGTCTTTTCTGTCGAAAGATGGCGATTTCTGTCGCAGCAATAGAATAATTTCTCTTTACTACGTTCGTAGTAAAGCAAGAAAGTTAAAATGAAACTAACGCGTAAGAATTGATTCAGATACAGATTGGTATGTTTTTAATTTTATGTTCAGTGTATAAATATAGCAATCGAATCAAATGCTCCTTCAATCTACTCAAAGTTATTTAATAAATAAACAATTTACGGTACGAGCCAGAGGATTGGATATATGGTTTTACTGAGGCAGCAAAATAGAAATTATCTGTGAATTTCTAGTTATTACTTCAATTGATATTACGAATCACTACTATTTGGTTATTACTGCTACTTTATTCGCATTTATTGCTCTAATTTTCTTACGCGGTCTATCTAATTGTCTTGAACGGATGAATCCTACTGCGACTAGTATTAAGAGAATATTGAGGCACTGCTCTGTCAAGAAGTGTATTCTGAAGTTCATTGTTTATAATGAATGCTAGTGTCTTTTAATTTAAAAGACTTGTGCGTCAGATAAATCCGTCTATAATACACGCCGGCTGCGATGTCTCAGTATAAACTTGTTATCTCTGAAAAACTATGACTGGGAAGTCATAAGAGTTACAAACCCATCCTCGGCGTATTTTCGAAACTAGCTGTGTATTTAGGTCGGCTGACTGGAGAAGAATCCACTGACATGAGCATCCACTGACTGGAAAATAATTCTAGCGGCCGACTGCTCTGACCGCTAGTTTTCCCGATTCCTCCGATCAATATTACGCGAATGCCTAGCCATTACCATAACAAACAGGCCATATGCCGCTCTCGATCTTTTGTTCATCATATTTTTCCTCTCCTGTCCTATTGCACTCGTACATTTTCCATGCAATAAAGTACCAAGTGTTGGGAGACCAGTCGGATGCTTAGCACTTGTCTCGGATAACGTGGGACACTGCAGAGAGAGATATCGGGAGCGGTAGCTCAATGCATCAACTAGTGTCACTGCAGCGCCTCTGACCGGGAGGTCCTAGGTTCGAGTTCTGACGGTGGCAGAATTTTCGACATTAGATGTTCAGCTAGGTCGAATTGATGTGGAGGAGAATTCTAGCGGCCGGCTGCTATGATCGGTAGTTTTCCGTGTTTTTTCGATCAACACCAGGCGAATGCCGGAGCAGTATCCTAACAAACGGGTCACGGACAGCGCGCGATCTTTTCTTTCTCTTCCTTGTCCCATCCTGTCCTCTTATACACATACACTTACACTAACATGCACTACACGACCACATATTCCGGGAGACCGGTCGGGAGCTTAGTGCCACTTTCTCGTATTATCTGTAATTTTTGCAATTTTCAAAAATTCAGAGAATTGAAAGAAAATTAACGGGGCGCCCATTTTCTTAAGCAGCGTTTTCTCTATATCAAGGGAAATAAAACAGAAATAATTTGGAACAATTTATGATAAAAGTCTGAAAATGGTGCTAAGGAGTTATGTAAGCCGTCCATCAAAAACAAAATACCCAGTTCAAAATCGAAGGGCACGAGTTCGGCCAGATCGATTGGGGAATATAAATTTTGGATTCAATCGTCTGAACGGATTAGAGGCTATAGTTGGCCAAAATCGGACAGGCGGACTTACTGAAGTCTTACCATTCTTCGCTGTCGTGGATACATAAATTGTGGGGTCTAATCACACAACGTGTTAGAGAAAGTAATTAACGACACACATCAATTAGGTTCTTCCTACGTCTTGGTCATGAGTTTTTCTTATGAAACATTGCATCTTTCCACTGAAGCATTACTATACTTTCTCTTCGCAAGTATATAAGATGGCGATAAGTGAAAAGCGCATTCAGACGTTCCTTTCCTCACTCCTGAGACATAACCAGCGATAGCAATCAAATATTTCCAAAGACGAGTGAAGTGAGCGTGGCCGGTTGAGTGATTGATGATTCCGGGTGCGTCGACGGCTAAGGTAATTAGTCCCGTTAGTGTTGTGCATATTTTCCTCTCGAGAGACGGCGGGGATCTTCCCCCTCTGGATGGCGAGATCCAGCGCCGACATACCGTCGGCTAGCTAGCGAGGTTTTCCCCTAACCAGGACTCTCCCACCAGCGAGGCACCGCCCCAGCCGGGACAAGCTCTAAGCTACCGACCGGTCTCCCAGAATATTAGGGAATGTAGTGCATGTTAGTGTAAGTGTGTGTTTAAGGGGAGAGGATAGGACAAGGAAGAGGAAGGACAGATCGCGCGCGGTCCGTGGGCCGTTTGTTAGGGTACTGCTCCGGCATTCGCCTAGTGTTGATCGGAGAAATCACGGAAAACTACCGATCAGAGCAGCCGGCCGCTAGAATTCTCCTCCAGACAGCGACTGAATTCGACCTAACTGATAAGCTAGTGTGTAAAGTCCTGCCGCCGTCAGGACTCGAACCTAGGACCTCCCGGTCAGAGGGGCTGCAGTGACATCAGTTGATGCACTGAGTTACCGCTCCCGGTTTGAGTGATTGATGATTCCTGGTGCGTCGACTGCTAAGTTCATTAGTCCCGTACGTGTAGTGCATGCATTTTATCGCTGGTGGTGATCTTTCTCCGCTGGTTGATGCGATCCGGTGCAGACCCACCTCGGTTTGTGGGGATTTTCTCCAACCAGGTATATCTCTAACCAGCGCGACACCACCCCAGCTGGAACAAGCTCTAAGCTCACGATCGGTCTCCTGACATGTGTGGTATTGTAGTGCATGTGAGTGTCTTCATGTGAGTGTGCAAGAAAGGGGTAAATATAGGACAAGGAATAGGAAGGACATATCACGCGCGTCCATGACTTGTTTGGTAGGGTACTGCTCGGGCATTCGCCTGGTGTTAATCAGAGAAAACACAGAAAACTACCGATCAGAGCAGCCGGCCGCTAGAATACTCCTCCAGACAGCGGCTGAATTCGATTTAGCTATGTAACTAGTGTAGAAAATCCTGTTACCGTCGGGACTCGAACCTAGGGCCTCCCGATCAGAGGCGCGGCAGTGATGTCAGCTGATGCACTGAGTCACTTAACGCGGTGTGGTGAGGTCGGGGGGCCTAGCACGCGAACGGGAACGGCAACGCGAACGGGATCGCAAAGTGTTGAAAGGTGAACATCTCAGGCAGTTCATAAAACGATGGGGATGCGAAGTTTGACACGAACGGAACGGGAGGGTTGGTCAACATTTATCTTGGCCTGGGAACGGGAAGCCTCTCGACCAACGTAAGTGCAGCGACTAGCGGCGGAGTGTTCCCGCTGATTGAGCGCGCGACCTGCACCCGACACTGGTTTGGAGCGGAGTTTGATTGATTGATTTTTTTTCGTGTTTCCGGGCGCGTCAACTGTTTGGTCATTAGTCCCGTTAAAGTAGTGCATCTTTTTCTCGGGAGATGGCGGTGATCTTCCTGCGCTGGATGGCGAGATCCGGCGCCGACCTACCGTCGGCTAGTGGGGTTTCTTTCTAACCAGGACTCTCCCACCAGCGGGGCACCGCCCCAGCCGGGACAAGCTCTAAGCTCCCGACCGGTCTCCCTGGATATGTGGTAGTGTAGTGCATGTTAGTGTAAGTGTGTGTGTGTGTGTAAGGGGAGAGGATAGGACAAGGAATAGGAATAGGACAGATCGCGCGCGGTCCGTTGCCCGTTTGGTAAGGTACTGCTCCGGCATTCGCCTGGTGTTGATCGAAGAAATCACGCAAAAATACCTATCAGAGCAGCCGGCCGCTAGAATTCTCCTCCAGACAGCGACTGAATTCGGACAAGCTGAAAAGCTAGTGTCGAAAGTCCTGCCGCCGTCAGGACTCGAACCCAGGACCTTCCGGTCAGAGGCGTTGCAGTGACATCAGTTGATGCACTGAGCTACCGCTCCCGGTTTGGAGCGGAGTTGGGAGTGCAGTGGGATAGTGAGGTTCCGGGGTGTATTTACAAAGTTACGGTTTGACGCAGATTTTATTTGTCATTGTTGAATTGTCTTAGTTATTTTTGTAATTATACTTTAATTAAATTTGTATTCATGGTAACACTTAGAATAAAAATTCCCCATCAAAATAGTTTGATACATTTCCTTAATGTTCATTGGATATTTTTTTTATAAAATGTTAGTTAAATGTATTTTCCGTAAGTTCGTAATAGGTTTTGTACTTTTTTTCATTTTCAAATGGAAAATTAAAGACTGAACACAGCAGCGTAGCTAGAAGTGCATTGGTTTCGCCAAATGTTTCTGGAAGTTCTTTTTTGCCGCTGCAGGTTCATTGCGCTATTCCTCTGCACGTAGGCGTTTATTGTGAAGCACACGTATCTCTCGTTCTCATTCCGGTCCTTGCCTTTGCGGTGTCGTTCCCGTTCGCGGGCTAAAGGTCCATTCACAATGCAAACATAAACATAAGCATGGCGTTAACATAAAAGTTAGGAGAACGTCCATAAGCGGACTCAT